>OY757556.1:10495373-10505373 GCA_963584105.1 Alviniconcha strummeri
CCCAGTGAATTCGTAGGGACTATTTGACTGTATTTTGCTATGTAACATTAAACTTTTACTTTTCTTTGTAGATTAGCATCGCATGCTTGTATGAGATTGTAATGTGGTTGCTTTTGTTGATTTTATTGCTGTTTTTAGCTTTACGATGCAACCCTATCGGTTCATCCGAGTGCGTCTTTGCCTTTTCTGTCAGTTTTACGAGCATAGCACCTACTTGACCAGTGATGCCGCTAAAGACTGAATTGTAAGGTTTGTCGCTGGATGAACCTTCTCAAGTGACTCTTCCGTGTGTGAAGGGGCAGGTGTTTAGGTAGCGAGCTGTACGACTTCGGCTCCGTTACGCACAAGCGTATGTAGACAGTCGGGTTGCGCCTACCACCACAACTACCACTACCACCCTTGTACTAACCCACTCTATTGATATGTGAACATGGTGCTTAACGTCCACAGAAACCATAAGGCTTATTATGGACGGGAGAAGGGTGGGGAAAGGGGTATGGAGGTGGGGGAAGAGGAAGATTATATACCTATCGCTACACTGTCACCACCAGAATGATTCCTGCATTAGGATGGGCAGCGTTTTTAAATCATACCGACCCTTCCACTCACCCATTCCAATTCTCGTGATCACACATACCGCTCTGTGTGTGTGTGTGTGTGTGTGTGTGTGTGTGTGTGTGTGTGTGTGTGTGTGTGCGTGCGTGCGTGCGTGCGTGCGTGCGTGCGTGCGTGCGTGTGTGTGTGTGTATGTGTGCGTGCGTGCGTGCGTGAGAGAGAAAGACAGAGCGAGAGAGAGATAACCCGAACTCGAAAACTTTATTTTACAAGGGTTGTAGTTTAGGTTTAGTCAAAAACCTGTCTAACAACTAGTCCTTGCTAAGCTACTGATGAGAGAGAGAGAGAGAGAGAGAGAGAGAGAGAGAGAGAGAGAGAGAGAGAGAGAGAGAGAGAGAGAGAGAGAGAGAGAGAGAGAGAGAGAGTTTGTGTGGGTGTATGCGCTTAGAATAGTCTCTACGGACAAGATTTGGCGCTTTATAAGTACCGTAATTATTAGTATGACCCTATAATGATTCCCTACATGTGAATTCCGACAGTGAACGGCGAGATCGACCTCCGGGAGTTTGCCCAGCAGATGCTCGACCACTTCGGGACGTTGGAGGCGCAGGAGATGGCGGTCAAGGAGGCCTTCCAGCGGCTGGACAAGGACGGCAACGGCTACATCGACTACGAGGAGCTGAGGTCGGTCCTACAGGAGAAAGGGGAAGCGCCGCTGACGGAGGAAGAGTTCCAGAAACTCGTCGAGGAAATCGATGTCAACCAGGACGGGAAGATCGACTATGAAGGTAAGATTCAGATTTAGATTCAGATTCTTTATTCACCAAGTTTTACAAGGAAAGTGTCTCGAAAGCGGTAAGCATACAAACATACGCAAACAGAAACACTGACATACATCAACGAGCATAATGTAAGACTGAGATGTCAACAAGGACTGTCGGAAGATCGACTATGAAGGTAAGAGTGAGATGTCAACAAGGACAAGGACGGGAAGATCAACTATGAAGGTAAGAGTGAGATGTCAACAAGGAGAAGGAAGATCGACTTGAAGGTAAGACTGAGATGTCAACAAGGAGGAGGAAGATCGACTATGAAGGTAAGACTGAGATGTCAACAAGGACGGGCAGATCGACTTGAAGGTAAGACTGAGATGTAAACAAGGACGGGAAGATCGACTTGAAGGTAAGTCTGGGATGTTAACAAGGACAGTAAGATCAACTGCGAAGAAGACTTGAGATGTCAACAAGGACGGGAAGATCGACTGCGAAGAAGACTTGAGATGTCAACAAGGACGGGAAGATCGACTATGAAGGTAAGTCTGGGATGTCAAGAAGGACGGGAAGATCAACTATGAAGGTAAGTCTGGGATGTCAAGAAGGACGGGAAGATCGACTATGAAGGTAAGTCTGGGATGTCAAGGACGGGAAGATCGACTATGAAGGTAAGTCTGGGATGTCAACAAAGACGGGAAGATCGACAATGAAGGTACGACTGAAATGTCAACAAGGACAGGAAGATCGACTGTGAAGGTAAGACTGGGATGTCCACAAGGACATACCCTAACTAGGCTGTTCCGCCATTGCCAAAATGACCACTGGTCTCTGCAGAAACCTGCGAAACCAGACATACACACACATTGCTGTTATTATTAATAACTGTCTTATATGACATATTAATTTATATTATGCAGGTAGGCCTACGCAGGGGCTGTACTTCGGTATGTTTTGACTCTTTTCAGCGTATCACTTGCTTTTACCTGGCCCGCGAGAACCGAGATTTTTTTTAACGTTTTTAGCGTTTGCGCGCGTCTGCTCAAAATAAATGTTCACGAAAATGTCGTGTCTAGTCTTTATATTATTGTATTTCAAACAGATTCTGTCGTTGGTATCGGAGAAAAGGGTACAGTGGCTAATTTATATGTAATTATCTTCAAGAAGATATGGATTCAAGGGAACTCACCACAAAAATAGCTAGCAAGGATAAGCATACAAAACGATCTAAAATTGTCTCCCTTCCACACCCACACACCGGCTTTGGGATCCACTAATCTCCTGCCGATCCCCCCAACCCCCTTTTTTGTTTGTTTGTTTGTTGTTGTTGCTATATGTGTACCAGAATCTGAAGCTTGTTAATACATGTTTTGTTGCAGAATTATCAAAGAAAATGTGCAGCCTGGAAGCTTCAAGCTGAATGGAGAGGAAAATCCTGCAAGACCAGGAGTATTCTACGCTTAAATCCGACCATACTGGTTATAACTGTGCACAGTGTTCAGCCCAACAGTGTTATAATTAAAGAATTTAAAGTCCCACTGATTGTCTGTTTTGATCTGTTCACTCCCAGATGGTTATCTTTGCGCTTGAAAAACCCCCGCAATTATGCGCTACACCCCGTCTCCCAGACGATTGCCCATCAGCAACCTACAACTGCTGGTTGAAGATGACAATGTCCGCTTCTGCAGACAGCAAGACAAAATGTGTGGCCAACAGCCGTCCAGTTACACACTAAACTCTGCGGCAGCAAGGAGGAACTGGAGAAGATGGCCAAATTCATCTTGCAGACTGGGCGGCAACTGAGAAGAAAATGGAAAAATAAACTTAAGGGGTAAGGTTTCTGAATGGAACCTTAAGTTTTTTTTCAGTCACTGTGTAGGTTGATCCCCCCCCCACGTAGACCCCTTCCAGATTAATATTCATGAGGGGAGGTCACCGAGATCCAAAACGAGACTGATAGAAGTGTAGGCTACTATGCAGGTGGCACATCTCTACTCACTCTTGCTATTAGGCTAAGGATGGTCCCAAGTCTGGCTCCATGTATATTGTATCATATTACTGTCATTGTTCCAGCTGACCTCTCAGTCTCACCACCCTCAGACAAATCGGCATCTGCATACACACACACCCTAGACAAGGTAGGGAGCTGTACCCATGCATTTTTAAAAAAAATCAATGATTGTCTTTGATACTTCCAGTTCAAAGCTCAAGTTTGGACACACACACCAAGTCATCTCTATGCACAAACTTGCTCGGTTTTGTCTGCATTATGCAATTTTTGCAGCTGGCTGTTGTTTTCGGTCCAGATAGGCTGGCACAGAGAAGAGAGAGAGAGAGAAAAATCTATGTGAGATGCGGGGGGGGGGGGGGCATGCACACACACACACCATTACTGTAACAAATTCACACAGGAGAACAATTGGACTATGTTTCCTTATTTTATTTGATGTTTCATGGAATATGATGTGTAGCTCTAGTCGAACAGACCTGCAATAATAAAGAAAAATGGGTTTTAAAAATAAGACCACAAAAATGCACAGTAATCAAAACATGAGATAACATAAATGACCTTCTTTTCTGCTGGTATTACTGACCTAAGGATACTGAAACACTGCTGTAGTACAGTAAACCATGAACCCTATTTATATATTTAGTTAAAAAAAACAGAAAAAATAAAAATCTTGGTTAAGCACAAAACTCAATAACATGTCAAACACTAGTCATTTCGACTGACTGAAAAATTTAGCTTTCTACAGATCAACAGCACACAGACGGCACCCTGAAAAGACATCAACCCTAAGCCAGAAACACTAATTTACTAAACGCATGTTGTCCATGGTTATACTGATGGCTGTCCTCATGATAGCCATGGAACATTTGATATGATCTTGTTGAGAAATGAAAGTTTGGTGTCATTTTCTACATTTACACCTCAATCCAACAATCAATCAGACATAATTAAACTCTGTATGAAACTGTCCACTTCCATGGAGACTACTGTCCTTTTAAGTTTTAAAAGATTTCTACCGATCAGTCACAGAAAAAGCCAACACTGACTGGTCATTGTTTCACCGAACTGCCATGTCTAAAAGTGAGTGAACTATGCCTATTAAGTTCATGACAATGTCACAAACTGATTAGTGTATGCTGCTTGTCCATCAGCAAAACCTCCAAACAATGTTACTTATGAGAACATCAAGAAAATGCCATTTTCATTTGGAAAGAATTAATTTTCATTTCCAATTTTCATTTTGAAATAGCTGACATCATTATGACATAAAGTATTTTAGGTCCAGTTCAGTGAAACTGATGTGACCAAGGACTGCTCACCATAAGGTGATCACGGGAAGCTGTAACAACAAACTTGGTTTGCATAATGTTCACAGAAATAACAGGATTAAGATTCCCACCATGGTTTGCCGGCCTGAAATGGTTTTTCCATGCTAGTCCAACATAGCAAGATACCTTTTCTGTCTTCATTACAGTAAGACACCATCACTCACCAAAGCCCATGTCCTCGTCAGATTCTTCTGATTCCTCCTTCTTCTCTTCCTTCTTCTCCTCCACTGCAAACACACACACCAGTAGGACATTGTCAACAAACTGCACATCCTAAACTATTTGTTTGTGCCACAAAACAATTTTTTCAGTGTCTGTACAGCCCACTTGTGCAACTGCACGCCTCAACATCTGCATGCATGATAAAAATCCCCAAACACTGGCAACCATACCACTGTTTGGACACTCGTAAATACCACACACACTGACAGGAACAGGCAGTGAAGCTCTTGCAGCTGCCAAATTTCCGGTGAAGAACAAAAACAAAAATGAAACACACACAAAACGTGTGCATTTCTAGATAAAAAGCATCACCAAACACAGAAATCATCTTGGTACAACCAAATGATCTTTTGAAAATATAGTTTCAGTACCGCCAGCATTTTTCTGAACTGTTGGAGAGGCAAATAAGCACCCACACCTGGATGAGACAATGCCCCCCCCCCATACACACACACACAAACAGACCTGGAGCAGCAGCAGCAGCGGCAGGGGCAGCAGCAGCGGGGGCAGCGCCGACACCACTTCCGATGTTGGTGACCAGGTCCTTGATGGACACTCCCTCCAGAGCTTTGGCAAAGAGGCCTGCAGGCAGAATGCATCATCCCTTTACTCAGCATCACTACCTGTCATCACTTTAATCAGCATCACTACACATCATCACTTTACTCACCATCACTACCCATCATCAATTTACTCAGCATCACTACCCATCATCAATTTACTCAGCATCACTACCCATCATCACTTTACTCACCATCACTACCCATCATCACTTTACTCAGCATCAGCATACATCACTTTACTCAGCCTCACTACACATCCTCACTTTACTCAGAATCACTGCACATCCTCACTTTACTCAGAATCACTATCCATCACTTTACTCAGCATCATTACACAACATCACTTTACTCTGCATCACTGCACACCATCACTTCACTCAGTGTCACTTTACACATCATTTTACTTGGTCAGACGAAAGACAAAAAGGCTGCAGAAATACACTAGCCTGGTTGCCCCAGAGACATGCACAAAAACATCTAAGCGAGTCCAGCCCCAAAAGCATGAGCCTGTCACTGTCAGGCAAAGCGAAGCATCCAGGTAAGTCCAGACCAAATCACACTAGATTGTCAGGTTACATACCTTGGCCAGTCGAGACCAGACAAGACTAGCCTGTCAGGTGAAGTGTCTGGGAGCGTAGGGACCCCACAACATTAGCCTGTCAGATGAGCCATAACTCTACCTTTAGCGACGATTTCTCAGAATTAATATTAACTCTAAGTCTAAAGCTTTTTAATCACCAGAAAAGAAATCAAAGCAGCAGCATCTGCAACGTAATGCTGTGCCACAAGACTGTGAAATGAAAAAACTTCAAATTCAAATGAACGTTGCTCATACTATTCCAATTTATTTTATTTTATTTTTCTCCACTAGGGCTAGTGACAATTCCTTTGGGCCCATGGATTTCTATACTTATTACCCTAGGGGACTGGAGGGGCATTTTCAGCTGCTGTTGTTCCTGGTCCAGATAGGCCTGAGGCCAGGTGATGTTCCGGAACATCTGATCAATGCTATTTATTAACGGGCCTGCAGTGGCACACCATAGCAACAGAGGTTGTTGTTGTTTTTAACTTTTTTTTTTTTTAAACCACACAAATGCGCCGGAGGAAATGGGCATTTGATTTCAAATCACAGACCACTTTACAGTTACAAGTCTTTTTTGCTCTGTTTCTATCCTTCGGCTTCAGACTTTTTGCTCTGTTTTGGCTTAAGCGCTTTTTGTTCTGCTGCTATGCCTTGGCTTGTGGGCTTTTAGCTCTGTTTTGGCATGTGGGCTTTTTGCTCTGCTGCTACGCTTTGGCTTGTACTGTTGTAGGCTTTTTGCTCTGTAGCTATTGTGGGCTTTTTGCTCTTTATGTTGTAGCTTCAGGCTTTTTGCTCAAACTCTTCTGACTGGATGAAGCTGTTTGGAAGGGGGTGGGGTGGGGGGGGGGGGGGGGATTGGCAGCCCAGAACCATCCTTTAGGCTTTAGTCTTCCACCATTAATTCAGTATCACATGAAAACTCACTGGGCCAGTATGGCTCAACGCTGACACCGGCAGCCTTCAGGATGGTGGTCAGCTTGTCCGCCTGCAGACAAAAAAATAAAAAAATAAAAATGATGCAAAAACATGATGGTAAACAACATCAAACTAAATGACTTACTACAAATAGTAGTTCATGAGAATGCTTGCAAGATCAAACGTCAACACAACTGCCACTAGTCCCAGCTTCCTGGACTTGAATTACAAGTCAGTGCCCAAATCTTACGGTAGAGGGTGGGGTGGGGAGCAGGCAATGCTCAACTCAAGTCTTTGACTAGCGTTGAAGCAAACACTGAAACAGCACCCACTGGTACAGTGGTAGTGGTACTCATAAATCAGTACAAAAACTAGGCTCTGGCAAGGAACAAACCAACCTAATTACTTATTTTTTAATTTTAGTAACTTATCGAGGACAATTTTGTTTATTTGGTTTAAACACATAATTTATAACTAATGGAGCCTTCCTGTGAAGTCAGCCGTTAAAACTAAAAGAACCTGCTGTAGCTGACTGTGGCACATAAAATTTAAAAAAGCTACAAGTACAACCACTCCAATAACCCATTGAAATGTCAGTCTGTTTCAGTTATTTTCACCAATGACCATAAGAGCAGGGGTGAGTCCATGATGCTGAGCACTGTGACTGTGTGCGCCAGTTTGGTCCAGTGACTGGTAAGGCCTTTGGCTGGAAAGCGGACATTTTCGGATAGACTCCTTGGTTTAGCTCTCAACTCTCATCAAGAAAAGTTGTGGTATTTGGACACGACAGTCTAAAGTGTCATGTAACTTTGCCCTGAATAATTAAAACATCAAAGTGGCTCTGATCAGTGCGCATTGTAATGCAGAAATTATTTTTGTTACATGTGGTGACACTGTGATACTAATACAGTGATAGTAATATTGATAAGGTAGCATTACTACCAAGTACCATTAGGTATCCCCCCCCCCCCCAACCCAAATCGACATTAAAAGTCTAACGAAGTTACGAATGGCAAAGAAATAAACATGATCAAATGTAGTCACCACAATAGCACATGGGTGGATGGAACTAGAGCTTTAAGACATAATAATTGTCTACAATTATACAAACCTAGTTTCAACTATATTCAAGTAAACTAATTCCGTGAATTGTTAAAAAAAAAGGAACTACTATGCCTCTGTGTATAACGTTGAGAATATGAAACTGATGGGGATAAATGTGGATATTGCTGAAGGCTGCTGCCAACTAAAAAGATGATCAAAAATGCCGTGCAACCCACTCCACGATCCATCGACATGGTTGATTTTCTGCCACACTACGACTGTGAATGCGAGGGGTTGGCTAACAAAATCCGTGAACATCTTACCGTGACAGCCACTTGGTCATCAGCAAGGATCAGAGCTGCATAGACACATGCAAGTTCGTCTTGAGAAGACATGATTTTGTTTTGCAAGAATTCACAAGTCGCCAAACGGCCTTAGCAAAATGAACAAGTGATTGCAAAACGTGAACAAATGGCTAATTCCGGAAAAGAAAGGAAGTACACCAAAAACTGTTCTTCAACTTCCGGTTTTCCTCAGCTATTAAAATAGATCGCTTAAACGTAACATTTGTCTTGCTGAATTGCAGAATCTCAATGTTATCTTATGACTAAAGTATGTGCAAAATCAGTTTTGTGGATCTATTTAAAAGTGCAGCAACCACAAAACGATCACTCGTCATCACGTGACCTCACAGCGTCAACATGGCACGCAGCATGAGCAACGTCGTCTGCCTCGTCACACTATTTCTGTTTGTAACTGTGTCGTTTGCTGACAATGACGACCATGGTTCAGATGCTATCAGTTACGACAAAGACTCATTCCAGTCTGCCATAACTGAAAAAAAGCATTTTGTGATGTTTTTTGCTCCGTGGTAAGTTGGATTCGATTAAAATGACTCGTGTCAGGGCTTGGGTAGTTCTTATGGATACCGGTAGTATACAAGCCTCTGGGCCTTTCTTTCAATTTATGCACGCTGATGAGACACCGGAGTGTTATCATATTTCCTATGATCGTGTCTGTGCTTGTCAAACGGCTTCGGGCCAGTGATTTATTTGGAACGGGATGTTGTTGTTGAACTTAGTGTTGCTTTACGTCCACAGAAACCGTAGGCTTATTAGGGACGGGAGCCCAGGACGGCCACCTCGACTTTCACACAGCTCCTGAGCATTGGGAAACGGGAAGGAGGGGTAGCATCCTTAAATAAAATCATTGTGTTGATTGACGGTGGTGCTAGTGAACATTATTGTCAGTGTTGCTCTACTCGCTGACCGTGGCAGATTTGTTCCCCCTTTCATATTTGTTTTCATACAGTGCTAGTCAAAAAATTTTGTTAGTCACTTAATAAAAGCTCAAAAACCTGAAACAAGAATGACTGCTAATGTTCTGAAACAAGATCCAAACACATAAAAGGTTCAAAAGAATGTTTATTTATTAATTAGTCTGACACAAACACACAAAAGGTCACTTAATTAAGTTAATACTATTAACAGATTTGGTGGTTTGGTACAGCAGTAGGATAATCTTGAACATTACATTTACAGTGAATTACACTTTACAGCACTTTATTATTATTTTTTATACTTCAAAGTTCGATGCCATATTTTGAAATAAGGTCATTGACTTGTATTGGATTTACCTAAAAATTTTACTCTCTGCACACATTTATGAAAGATGTCAAATGAATGCTTTTAGTTTTAATGCTTCTTTCATTCATGAAGCAAAGTTTCTAATCATTGATTCAATATCACAGTTATGAGGACTTGCCATTTTGCAGAATTAATATTAGACATGTCTATAAAATGATATACAGAGCTAAACAAAAGTTCATATGGCTGGTGTGGTTTATTTGATATGAAAAACTAATTTTAAGCAACACAGTGTGCACAAGTTATAACCCAAACCCTGTGAGTCTGACCATAATCTTAACCATAGGAATAGGATTGGCCCTTATTCAAGTTATTGTGTGAGAGGTAAGTCTATTAATTGTGTGAGAGATAAGTCTATTACTA
>OY757556.1:10507873-10546489 GCA_963584105.1 Alviniconcha strummeri
CTTGCGTACATGTCTGTGTAGAATGTATTTTATGCTGATGGCACTGATGTAGAGTCAGTGGTGCAGGTGGACTGGGTGAATGTGAGAATCTGTTGCGTAACGGATGGGGCTAGGGGAAACTGAAGTGAAATTTTGCATTGATGTTTAGTTAATACCTGATGTGACCAAAAACAGAAGACATGACAAGTAGTGGTGGTAGTAGTGGTAGGGGAGGGGTGGGGGGGCTTTGCCTTACCTACATACATACGTGTACAAGAGGAGGTTGGACAGATTGCAAAAATATCCAAAGAAAAAGGAAAAACACATCAGAGACATTTATTTTAATCAGAGGTGGTGTCACTGCGTGAGTGCATGCAGACATGTTTCTGCATGCCCATATTATCATGTAGAGGTAATGCTGTACAGATCTAGTCACCAGTTAATTATTTCTAATGAACAGGCTCACTGATAAAGTGATCGTGATACTGATGATAACGATACTGGTACTGACCGAACCACCAACCGAGGTGCCGTTTACCAAGCAGTGTTTCAAAGTCTACATGTAACTGTCACCTGCAGGCCGAAAGTCTGGGCGATGTGCCCGAAGTGCCAGAGGAGGAGCAGGAAGAGGCTCTGGTCCAACTGACGGAAGAAACATTCACTGATTTCATCGCGGAAGGGTTTCACTTTGTCAAGTTTTACGCCCCATGGTGTGGTCACTGCAAGAGACTGGCGCCCACTTGGGAAGAGCTTGCGAAGTCTTTTGCTGGCACCGATGTTGCCATCTCCAAGGTGAGGGCTGAGTCTGAATTTGTCTTGAGCCTGGTTGTATGTCTGTGAAATCTTGGTTTTAGTGTGTGTGTGTGTTTGTTTGACTCTCTGTGTGTCACATTGTGTACATGTGTGTGTTACTCTGTGTGTGTGTGTGTGTGTGTGTGTGTGTGTGTGTGTGTGTGTGTGTGTGTGTGTGTGCCACCATAAATATATATGTTACTGTATCACAATGTGTGTCAGTGTATGTGTGTGTGCCATTGTATGCCTGTGTGTAAATGTACATATGTGTCACTAGGCATGTGTGATGTAACTGTAACAGTGTATATATAATTATGTATGTGTGGCGCATGTGTGACTATGCAGGTATGTGTGTCACTGTATGCATGTGTCACTGTGCAAGGGTGTGTGTGTCACTGTACATGTACATGTGTGTGTACATGTCACTGTACATGTTTGTGTGTATGTGTGTGTGTGTGTGTGTGTGTGTGTGTGTGTGTGTGTGTGTGTGTGTGTGTGTGTGTGTGTGTGTGTGTGTGCCACTGTACAGGTGTGTGTCTGTATGTGTATGTTACTGTGCGTGTATGTATTGTCATTAATATGCTGTCTGGCGTTGTACCCAGGAATGTGTCTGCAGAATGCCAATTTAGGGAGATAGGTTAGGGGAAGGAATGGGGTGAGGCTGAAACTCCATTGTCTTCAGTTGAAACTCCATTTTCTCCAGTCACCTTCTTGGCGACAGGTTGCCTTTTCAGATTGTAAGCATTTAATGCAATTACACTTTTACAGGCCTTTTTCTTCAGACTGTATAGCAGAGCTCTGAATAAACGCATGAAGGTGGAAGCATTTCTGAAGTATTGGTAATCTGTATTGATAGTAAAAAATGCTTTCAGACTGCAGACTAGTGGATTGTTTTGTTTCTTTTCTTGGTTTGTTGTTTGGGTTGTTTGTTTCATTTGTTTCCCCTTCCTTGCTTTTTCAACAGATGTTGTTTTCCTTTTGTTCCTCACGTTTGTTTTTCTGTCTCCACATTTGTTTTTCTCTCCATATTTTTGTTTCTTGCTTATAGATTCGGTTACTTTTTTGTTGTTGTTGCTTATGGTCATTTTTCCACACCCAGATCATGTGTCTCACCTTTGACGTTTTCAAAATATTAGTATGGTTATTTATTAAACAGTTTAAAGTACATCTCATTGATGTTTTTGATTTTTTTTTTTTAAAGGATGAATTTTATCACCACGTGGACATACTTCACACCCTTACAACAACAGCAGCACGATAGCAACAAATAAATAAAACAACAGCAAAAACTGAAACAGATCTTAATAAGGAAAGGGTCTCATTGTGCTTTATTAAATTGTAATATAAAGCAGGTCTGTTAATCATGTGCTGGTGCTTTATTATAATAATAAAAGTGTTTATAAAGCACAAAATCTTGTCCAGAGAGACTACTCTAAGCACATGCACACAGGCACACACTAACATATGACAAGGATAGCCCAGAGGCGGTTGCAAAAAGATAAAAGTCTTTAGTTTTGATGTGTGCATAAAAGCTGCGTCAGTGCAAAGGATGTATAGATCTATAGAGATTTTGTGTGTGAAACATGTGCAGTGAGCTGTGGTATACACACACACACACACACACACACACACACACACACACATACACACACACACACACACACACACACACACACACACACACACACACACACACACACATATACACACACACACCACATATATATATATAATCCAGAGACGTTCGCTGAGAACTGAGTGACAGCTGTGTCACTGCAATTCAAAAGATTGTGTGTGGAACATATGCAGTATGCTGAGAGTGAGAATCCTAGCCACATGCATGTTGGGAGTAGCTGCTTCAGAAAGAGCGCAGCCTGTGTCACAGAGCAGGATTAAAAAACAAAACAAAAATGTTGACATTTCAGACATGTATGAGATCAATACTTATGCTACAGATGGTGGTTTGACATGAGGAGGTAATGGGTCTGAAGCCAAACTGGCATTTTTTATAAAATTTATTATATATTGTTATTACCACAGTACGTAATGGAGTGTAAACCACAACCCATCATCCTTCTCCGTGGGTAATTATGTCCGGCCACTAGGAAACTGGAGTGGAGAGAGATGGCGGAGATTAATATGAAAATAAAAAGAATATGGTTGAGCTCAGTGAACTGAAGTGAATGCTCAAAGGAAGGGATGTATTTTACGTGTGTGTGCATTCATGCACGTGCATGTGTGTCTTCGTGCACTTTTCAGCCCAGAAAGTTTACAAGCTGGGGTGGTGAAGCAGTTAATTACTATTTTCCGTGGCCTGTTAAAGGGAACAAAGGCAGAATCCAGCACAAAATGAACGGCAGCAGCAGCATAAGCAAAGCATATATTTCAATACAACCTTTTTGCCAGGTGTCAGTACATTTGCACTGGGAATGTTTTGCTGTGCCAGGTACACTCATCACACATTCACGCTAATCATAAAACCTTAAATTACAACAACAGCAAACAAACATCCAGGCAAAAAGTCATGCATAAATAAATACATGAGAAATCCAGCTGACAGCAAGCTGTGCTCATCAAACAAAAACTGCTTCCTCACAAGGTCCCCATCTTGAAAATTACTGTCCTAATAAACACAATCATAAACGTTACCTACAACAAATTAATCAGTTAACCCAGCTGGCTTACTCCACTGCCCACTATCACCCTGGTTTACTCCCATCATGACCCTGACCCCTCCAAGATCCTACACACCAGCAGTACAGGAAAGAAAAAAACAAGCCAGTAATTAATTGTCTAGGTCAGACACATGTTTCGTTGCCTAAGTATCTCATCGGTGACCACCGGCACGTAATGGTGAGAGGATATCAGCCCGATACTAGCGACAGAAAACCACCCTCTAGGTGGTAGATTCTGCGTGCATGGGAGAACGCTCTCGGCTGATGCAGCTAAGGAGTTTCTCATGAAAGAAGTACAAACTTCTTTCATGAAGAATGAATGAACAACAGCTGGTGAGGTTAAACATATACTCATCTAGATACGATTTTATCATTTTTATCTCTCTTCTACGCCGGACGAAGGCCATGGGTCGAAAGCGCTTGTGTTTTTAACCCTTTCACTGCCATGCTTGTCGCACCGTCAAATTTGAAATCATTAAGACCTTATTCCCCCTTCACATGAACACATGAAAGGATTTCTACCAAAAATCACAATATTCAAGCTAAATTTGTTACAAGACCATCAAATATACTGTTTACAAGCATGTGTGTGAGCACTTTTCAGCCCAGAGAAAAAAGAGACATACCAAAATAAGGGGTTAATTGTTCTTCATGTGTTGTCAGATTGTTGAGTACATTTTTCTGGAGCTGTTCTTTTCTTTCATGAGAAACTGGCTCTGTGATTGTGTCTAAGTGAAGCTAACATTAATTTGCAGGTGGATTGCACCATGTCCTCCAAACTTTGCCATGACAATGGAGTCGGGGGCTACCCTACACTCATTTTCTTCAACAATGGCGACAAGGTGAGTGGAAATGCAGGGTAGAACTAGAAGTGGGTTGTGTGGTGTGTTTTTTCATGGTTTTATTTTTTACAACTAGGCCAGACAAACATGACAAACCTTTTAGGTGTGTTTGAGTACTAAGGAAATAGTAGTTTGCAGGTTGGCTTCTTGGATATTTGAATTTGGTCGCACTGGTAAGTCATGATTTTGACAAATAGGGTTGTCTGCAAGGTGGCACCTCATTTTTGGGTGTAAATTCTCATGTCTTTTTTCTTTTTCTTTCTTTTTCCTGGAAAAAATGCCCATCCAGGAAACAGTTTGAAGTTGAGTGCGTCAGTTCAAAATTTTGATTTTTTATGTAGACCTTATTCCTGGGCCTTCAGCTGGGAGGGCACCTTATTTCTGGGACTTCAGGTGGAGTGGCTGGGGGGGGCGGGGGGGGGGTGGTGTTGAGAGAGAAAACAGGAGGTCCAAGGTGGGCTGGCCGATGACTGTTGTTGCAGTCACCTTCATCTGAATGTATCGTCCAGGTCTCATGGTTGTTCAGAATTGTCAATATAGCATTGTTGCTGGTTGTCCCCAAGGGAGGCCTGGGGATGTTGGATGTCTTCCTCCTGTCTGGAATCTCAGGGCTGTCATTTCATTCCCCTTTCCTGTCTTGACTCCCCTCTCATTTTTCTGCCGAGTCCTCTGGCTCTTTCTGTCTCATCTTTTTTGTTTGTTGAAGAATTGACACACAAGGGAGTTAATTAGCGCTTGAAATACGTAACACAAGTACAACAAAGACCTGAGTCACCTACAGTAGCTCTCACCTGGCATGCATGTAAATACAAGGTACATAAACTCCACCAGAGGGACATCCGTAGGCAGCTCAGGTCTTTGTTGTTGTACTTGTGTTACATATTTCGAGCGCTAATTAACTCCCTTGTGCTTTGATTCTGCATGAGCTCTCTAAGCCTCATTCTGTTTCAGATTTTTCTCATTTTCTGCCTAATAATCCATTCTCCTGTGCACGCTGTGCTCCTGGTTTCTGATTTCTTGTCAAAACAATACAGAAACGAACACAAAACAACAGCGGGGAAAAAACACTCACCCACGACGTCCATGCACAAGAAGGTTGCCGTAGGATTGAGGCAGAATCCTGTTTGGGTGAAGGTCATTTGAAAGCCGCTGTGCCTGCAGTTCACCTGAACAACAGCTTGAGCCGCTCTCTCACTGTGCGCTGTTGTCGGTCAGGTGGAGCAGTACCAGGGTGGCCGATCTCACGAGGACCTCAAGTCCTACGTCAACAAGAAGGTGGAGGAGGCTTCCGGAACTCCGTTTGGCACTAAGGAGGAGACTGTCCCGGAACCAGAAGGGGAGGTGAGATGATGATGCTGGTGGTGGGTGGGTTATGATGTTTATGGTGGTGGTGATTATAATGTCGGTGGTGGTGGTTGGTGATGATGACTGTAATGGTGGTTGGTGGTGGTGGTGGTTGGTGATCATGATGGTGGTGGTAGCTGGTGATGATTTTGGTGGTGGTGGTCGGTGATAATGATGGTTGTGGTAGTGATGCCGGTGGTGGTGATTGGTGATGCTGGTGGTGGTGGTGGTGGTGGTGATGATGTGGTGGTGGTGGTAATGGTGGTTGTGGTGGTGGTGATGATGATGGTAATGACTGTATTGGTGGGTGGTGATGGTGGTGGTGGTGATGATTATAATTTTGGGAGGTGGTGGTGGTGATGGTGGTGGTGGTCATGGTGATGATGATGGTGATGACTATAATGGTGGTGGTGGTGATGGTGGTGGTGGTCATGGTGATGATGATGGTGATGACTATAATGGTGGTGGTGGTGATGTTGGTGGTGGTCATGGTGATGATGATGGTGATGACTATAATGGTGGTGGTGGTGATGGTGGTGGTGGTCATGGTGATGATGATGGTGATGACTATAATGGTGGTGGTGGTGATGGTGGTGGTGGTCATGGTGATGATGATGGTGCTGACTATAATGGTGGTGGTGGTGATGTTGGTGGTGGTCATGGTGATGATGATTGTGATGACTATAATGGTGGTGGTGGGGATGGTGGTCGTGGTCATGGTGATGATGATGGTGATGACTATAATGGTGGTGGTGGGGATGGTGGTGGTGGTCATGGTGATGATGATGTTGATGACTATAATGGTGGTGGTGGGGATGGTGGTGGTGGTCATGGTGATGATGATGGTGATGACTATAATGGTGGTGGTGGGGATGGTGGTGGTGGTCATGGTGATGATGATGGTGATGACTATAATGGTGATGGTGGGGGTGGTATTGACTATAATGGTGGTTGGTGATGATGCTGGTTGGTGACCGTGATGATGAAATGCAAGCTGTGCTCAGCCTTTCTCTAGAGCTGAGCCAAGTGCAGCTGACGCTCTTTGATCCCATAACAGGCAAGTGTAATTTTCGTGAAGTATTCTAAACACAGCCCCAAGCTCAGCCTGGAAATGTTTCTCACAGAAATAGCTTCTGTGTGTTGGATGTATGCTTTGAATGGTGGAAAAGCATTTTTTTTTCTATTTTTGTTGTTGTCTCCTTTCGTTTTTAGGGAGTGGTGGACCTGACTGATGACAGTTTTGAGAGCGCCATCGCTGAGGGACTGACATTTGTCAAATTCTTTGCTCCTTGGTAGGTATACATTGATTCCCACCCAAAAATCCCCAGCAGTTATTAACAGTAAGAGTTCCACCCCACTGCACCCACCCACCCATTTCTCCAACATCCCTCTTTGTCTCCCTCTCCAAGTGTGGTAGTTTAGGTATTCTTTTTTGGTATTGAGGAGTATATTTTTTTTTATGAGTGTTATACACAAGTACTACTATTAGACAACTGTGTCTGTGAGACTCAGTAGGTATCAAATGCGCAAGGTCCTTTTGCATACCCATGTATTGTCCACTTTTGTGCACGTTTTTTTGTTTTGCTGTGTTTTCTGTTTTATTTTCTTTGCATTTGTATTGAGAGATGTCCTCTGCAGTTTTTGTAAAAAAAGAAAAAGAAAAAAAAGGAATAGAAAAAAAAAAAAAAAAATCCCCACAAATATTACCTGTGAAGCTGGCAAGATGTTAAAGTTCAGTGCCTGACTGACCCTGAAATTTTTGTGAGGTGACCCTGTGCACAGTCAGTCACCCCTAATCCTTGCTTGGCTTAGCTGGTGACATGTCTGATTGTATGCCTAGACTGGAGTGTCAAGAGCGTCTGATTGCGTACCTTGATTGTGGAGTGTCAGTGGAGTGTGTAATTGTATACTTTGATGGTGGAGTGTTGAGAGTGTTTGTATACTTGATTGTGGAGTGTTGAGAGTGTTTGTATACTTGATGGTGGAGTGTTGAGAGTGTTTGATTGCATACTTTGATTGTGGAGTGTCAGTCAGTGGAGTGTCTGATTGTATTCCTTGATTGTGGAGTGTTGAGAGTGTTTGATTGCATACTTTGATTGTGGAGTGTCAGTGGCGTGTCTGATTGTATTCCTTGATTGTGGAGTGTTGAGAGTGTTTGATTGCATACTTTGATTGTGGAGTGTCAGTGGAGTGTCTGATTGTATTCCTTGATTGTGGAGTGTTCAGAGTGTTTGAGTGCATACATTGTGGAGTGTTAGTAGAGTG
Source organism: Alviniconcha strummeri (assembly GCA_963584105.1). Taxonomy (NCBI): domain Eukaryota; kingdom Metazoa; phylum Mollusca; class Gastropoda; family Provannidae; genus Alviniconcha; species Alviniconcha strummeri. The sequence continues at coordinate 10,515,771 of OY757556.1, forward strand.
TCTGATTGTATTCCTTGATTGTGAGGTGTTAAGAGTGTTTGTATACTTGATTGTGGAGTGTTTGACTGAATACCTTGATTGTGGAGTGTTGAGAGTGTTTGATTGTATACCTTGATTGTGGAGTGTCTAAAGTGTCTGATTGCATACCTTGATAGTGGAGTGTCAGTGGAATGTCTGATTGTATTTGTTGATTGTGGAGTATTGAGAGTGTTTGTATACCTTGATTGTAGAGTGTTGAGAGTGTCTGATTGCATAGCTTGATTGTGGAGTGTCAATGGAGTGTTTGATTTTATACCTTGATTGATGAGTGTTGAGTGTTTGATTGTATACCTTGATTGTGGAGTGTTGAGAGTGTCTGATTGTATACCTTGATTGTGGAGTGTTGAGATTGTCTCATTGTATACCATGACTGTGGAGCATCAAGAGTGTCAATTGTATACTTTTTTTGTGGAGTGTCGAGAGTGTCTGTATACCTTGATTGTGGAATGTCAAGAGTGTTTGATTGTAAAGTGTATACCTTTGGCTTGATTGTGGAGTGTCTAGAGTTTGATTGTAGAGTGTATACGCTTGGCTTGATTGTGGAGTGTCTATAGTGTCTGATTGTATACCCTGAATATGAAGTAGTATCAAGAGTGTCTGATTGGATGCCTTGATTGTGGAGAGTTGAGTGTCTGATTGTATTCCTTGATTGTGGAGTGTCATATTCCCACCCCCCCACCCCCCGTCAGAAAATTGGTGGAAGTTTCATTTTGTACCATTCGCTATACTTGCAAATAGTGTGACAGGAAATTAGTTTTCTTGAGTAGAAGCACGGCCACCTGTTCCATGAATAAAACCAGGAGCTTTCAGGAAACTCTATTCTCAATACCCTTTGAATGTGACAGCTGTTGGTAGCAAAATGTGACCATGAGAGAGAGAGAGAGAGAGAGAGAGAGAGAGAGAGAGAGAGAGAGAGAGAGAGATATCAGTGTTGTCAATGGCCTTGTCCACTTGTATAAAGCGGTCTGAGCCTGTGTTATAATAATAAAGGGGAATTTTATTGCACCCAGCTTCCACCCAAGGTGGGAGCACAGGGCGCTTTACAATAACATTAACCCCCCCCCCACCCCCCACCCCCACCCACACATGCATGTGCGTGCACACGCATGCATGCACACATGCATGCGCGCACACACACACACACACACACACACACACACACACACTGGACATGGGAGATAGGCACAGCTGTGAAAAAGACAGTTTAGAAATAGTCACTGAACATAGTTTAGAAGTAGTTATTGAACAGGTGCGCCTTGACAGTTTAGAAATAGTCACTGAACATAGTTTAGAAGTAGTTATTGAACAGGTGCGCCTTGACAGTTTAGAAATAGTCACTGAACATAGTTTAGAAGTAGTTATTGAACAGGTGCGCCTTGACAGTTTAGAAATAGTCACTGAACATAGTTTAGAAGTAGTTATTGAACAGGTGCGCCTTGACAGTTTAGAAATAGTCACTGAACATAGTTTAGAAGTAGTTATTGAACAGGTGCGCCTTGACAGTTTAGAAATAGTCACTGAACATAGTTTAGAAACAATTATTGAACAGGTGCATCTTGACAGTTTAGAAATAGTCACTGAAGATAGTTTAGAAATAATTATTGAACAGGTGCGTCTTGACAGATTAGAAATAGTCACTGAAGATAGTTTAGAAATAATTACTGAACAGGTGTGTCTTGGCAGTTTAGAAACTGTCACTGAACATCATTTAGAAATAATTATTGAACAGGTGGGTCTTGAGGGCAGCCTTACAAGAGGAAGAAGAATCAGAGTGGTGGAGTGCTTGAGGCCAGTGCAGATGTAAGATATATATATATAAAAGTAAACATGGTGCTTAACATCCACAGAAACCGTAAGGCTTATTAGGGATAGGGAGAATGGGGGGAAGGGGGTATAGAGGTGGGGGAAGAGGGAGGGTACATACCTATCGCTACACTGTCACCACCAGAATGACTGGCATTAAGATGGGCAGCAATGAGAGCCATTTTAATGTTTCATTAATTGTGAGGGACAAAGTCACAGGACAGTGTCCACAAACCACAACTTTTGAAGAGAAAGGAGAGCCGAAGCGGTATCGAACCGAGGTCCTTACTACTTACCAGCTTACTGCTAGGCCAGACTGGCTCTCTCTCTCTCTCTCTCTCTATATATATATATATGCCTGTGGCGCTTCTCAGGGAGGATGGAAGAGGTTGGGAGATCAGTGAGTGGAAAACAAATGCTTTACGATAAAGTGTATGTTCAAATCCATTTGATGTGGGTAGCAGAAGAGGCTGCTACTGGGGTAACATTGGGTTGGGGGGGGGGGGGGGGGGGGAGAGACAGGTACTAAAATAAGTCAGCACAGAAATTGACCCTGGAGAAAAACAGATTCTCCCACAGCTCCTGCTGGGATTGAAACCTGCGACCTTTCAATCACTAGTCCTGCACTCTAACCACTGAACTATCCCCACTCCCAGTCTTTAGTTCAGTGACGCGCAGTTAGTCACCCTCGCTGAATAAATAAGCTGACTGGATCAGAATGAATGCATAAAATTCTCCCACAGCTCCTGCTGGGATTGAAACCTGCGACCTTTCAATCACTAGTCCTGCACTCTAACCACTGAACTATCCCCACTCCCACTCTTTAGTTCAGTGACGCGCAGTTAGTCACCCTCGCTGAATAAACAAGCTGACTGGGTCAGAATGAATGCATAAAATTCTCCCACAGCTCCTGCTGGGATTGAAACCTGCGACCTTTCAATCACTAGTCCTGCACTCTAACCACTGAGCTATCCCCACTCCCACTCTTTACTTCAGTGACGTGCAGTTAATCACCCTCGCTGAATAAATAAGCTGACTGGATCAGAATGAATGCATAAAATTCTCCCACAGCTCCTGCTGGGATTGAAACCTGCGACCTTTCAATCACTAGTCCTGCACTCTAACCACTGAGCTATCCCCACTCCCAATCTTTAGTTCAGTGACGCGCAGTTAGTCACCCTCGCTGAATAAATAAGCTGACTGGGTCAGAATGATTGCATAATAATACCCTGAAGGAGGCCAGACAGATTGAAAGATTTGGATTTTAAGTGAATTCTGAATCTGATAAAGCTCGATTACTTAGCACTTTGTAATGACTTCAGCTCTGCCAGAGGGGGTTCAGGTTTTGTCCATAATCTGATAAAGCTGATCATTTAACGCTTTCTAATGATTTAAGCACAGCCAGAGGGTTTTTTGGTTTTGTCCATAATCTGTTAAAGCCTGATTATTTAACGCTTTCTAATGATTTAAGCACAGCCAGAGGGGGTTCAGATGTCAGTGCTGATGATGTGACACTGATGCGTGTAGGCATCGTTGCCACTGAGATACAGAGCAGTGCGGTACAGTTCGTGATGGCTGTGTTTGGCTCCGCGGGGAACAAGTAATGTCAGATACAATACAGTGGTATGGACGGTGGGGTTTTTCTGCTAGTGTAGGGCTGATACTCTGTTTCGAGCACTCAGGGTGTTGCTGAGCACATGATAAGCACACATAGGACTAACAGGAGAGATTGCTGCTGTTGCTGCTTTTTCAGCTGCTGTGTGTGTGTGTGTGTGTGTTGTCACGTGTGCGTGCGTGTGTGTGTGTGTGCGTGCGTGTGTGTGTGTGAGTGAGTGTGTGTGAGTGTGTATGTGACAGTGTGGGTGGGTGGGTGTGAGTGTGTAGGTGTCTGTGTGTAATCATGTTGTGGGTGGTTGAATGTAAAATGCTTTAGTGTTGATGTGTGCATTTACAGTACTTGCGCTTTTTTGATTGCCATGTTGATATTTATGTCTGCATTTATAGCACTTGCGCTTTTTTAATTCTCAAGTGGATGTTGCTGTTGATAATGTACAGCACCTCGAGCTCGTAAACGTTTATGGGTTATAGCGCTATAAGAGTCACCATTATTTGTCTTATCTCACTTCATCTTAAGTACACTTGCTCACATGGTCATGCTGGTCGTAAAACGACAAAGTTATGTTACGATAATAACGGCACATAATGGGGTTCATCATAGTTTTTAAACTGGGCTGGGCTGGGGTGGGGGGAAGTATACAGTGTTTTATTTTGGAATGGGCATTTATTGATTATATCGCATTGCAGCTGTGCCACAGTGAAGTACTTGGCAAAAATATATACATATATAGATATATGTTTATTTATTTTTAATGGACATGTAGACGTGCTTGGTCTGGGTGTAGTTTGTTTGATAAAACAATGTTCTTCTGCTCTGTACAGGTATTGCTGCTGTGTCATAAAATTGTGTTATTGTGCTCTGTGCAGGTGTGGCTGCTGTGTTATAACATTGTGTTCTTATGCTATGTACAGGTGTGGCCACTGTGTTATAATACAGTTATTCTGCTGTGTACAGGTGTAGCTGCTGTGTTATAACATTGTGTTCTTATGCTATGTACAGGTGTGGCCACTGTGTTATAATACAGTTATTCTGCTGTGTACAGGTGTAGCTGCTGTGATATAACATTGTGTTCTTATGCTATGTACAGGTGTGGCCACTGTGTTATAATACAGTTATTCTGCTGTGTACAGATGTAGCTGCTGTGTTATAACATTGTGTTCTTATGCTATGTACAGGTGTGGCCACTGTGTTATAATACAGTTATTCTGCTGTGTACAGGTGTAGCTGCTGTGTTATAACATTGTGTTCTTATGCTATGTACAGGTGTGGCCACTGTGTTATAATACAGTTATTCTGCTGTGTACAGGTGTAGCTGCTGTGTTATAACATTGTGTCCTTATGCTATGTACAGGTGTGGCCACTGTGTTATAATACAGTTATTCTGCTGTGTACAGGTGTAGCTGCTGTGTTATAACATTGTGTTATTCTGCTGTGTACTGGTGTGGCCACTGTGTTATAACATTGTGTTATTCTGCTGTGTACAGGTATAGCTGCTGTGTTACAACATTGTGTTATTCTGCTCTGTACAGGTGTGTTGACGGTGTTATAACATTGTGTTATTCTGCTGTGTACAGGTGTAGCTGCTGTGTTACAACATTGTGTTATTCTGCTGTGTACAGGTGTGTTGATGGTGTTATAACATTGTGTTATTCTGCTGTGTACAGGTGTGGCTGCTGTGTTACAACAGTGTGTTATTGTGCTGTGTACAGGTGTAGCTGCTGTGTTACAACAGTGTGTTATTCTGCTGTGTACAGGTGTAGCTGCTGTGTTACAACAGTGTGTTATTCTGCTGTGTACAGGTGTGGCCACTGCAAGCGACTGGCCCCTACCTGGGAAGAGCTGGGAGCGACCAACGCAGGCAAGGAGGTGACCATCGCCCGTGTGGATTGCACCCAGCACAAGACCACGTGCCAGAGCCAGTCTGTAAGTCAGAACACCTTGTCTTGTCTGCCTGGGGTGGTCAGAGTGTAGGCCACTTGTAGAACACCCTGTTTGTCTGTCTGTGGTGTACAGATTGTAGGCCACCTGTAGAACACCTTTTTTGCCTGTGGTGGTCAGATTGTAGGCCACTTGTAGAACATCTTGTTTGTCTGCTTGCGGTGGACAGATTGTAGCCACTTGTAGAACACCTTGTTTGTCTGTCTGTGGTGGACAGAGTGTAGGCCACTTGTAGAACACTCTGTCTGCATGTGGTGGACAGATTGTAGGCCACCTGTAGAACACCTTGTTTGTCTGCCTGTGGTGGTCAGATTGTGTGTGTTTTTCCTACAGGGCCACTTGTAGAACACCTTTTCTGCCTGTGGTGGTCAGATTGTGTTTTTTCCAGAAGACCACTTGGCCACAAGGCCAATTTTTCTACAAGGCCACCTTGTTTGTCTGCCTGGGGTGATTAGATTGTTTTCGCTCATGTCGTATGATGTGACTGTCAACATCTTTGGCAGTCACAGTGTATACATTTCAAACTTTTAAGGCAACCAGCGTTGTTGCATTTTTACAATTACTACCCATACAAGCTTCAGACTAAAGGCCCATTTTCTTCATCACAGGTACGTGGCTACCCCACTCTGGCCATCTTCCAGAACGGCGTGCGCCTGGACGACTACAAAGGGCAGCGAACTCTGGAAGCTCTTCAGGAATATGTGGAGAGCTTTTTCACTCATGTCGAGCTGTAGTGACCTTGGTGCTGTCACCACGGGGACAGCCGTTGTCATGGCAACTATCAGATCTGTGGTGGTGAGAGCTAAAAGGGTGAAACCCCTGTCTGAGGACCACCCTGAAAAATCAGACAGAAGAGGTCTTGAAAGAGGGGCGGCCCTTGGTCAGCGGTTTTGTATCTACGTTGAAATGTGAGGGGGGAAGTCGCGCATATATATAGGAAAATGTACTCTCAAATGCAACGAAATACAAGGAAACAATAATATGCAAATACAACGAAATACAAGGAAACAATAATACGCAAGCGCCTTCAACAGAAATGGTCTTCTTCAGGGGAGGGGAATGGTTTGAGAAAAAGTGGTTTTTATAAAGGGGTGGCCTTGCGTCAGGGTGGTTACACATTGGGATGGTATCATCAGGATAGTCTCTCATCAGGTGGTCACTCATAGGGATAGTATCAGGGTCACTCATCAGGGTCGTCACTCATCAGGGTCATCACTCATCGGGATGGTATCATCAGGATAGTCTCTCATCAGGTGGTCACTCATAGTGATAGTATCAGGGTCGTCACTCATCAGGGTCGTCACTCATCAGGATGGTATCATCAGGCTAGTCACTCATCAGGATGGTATCATCAGGATAGTCACTCGTCAGGATGGTATCATCAGGATAGTCACTCGTCAGGATGGTATCATAAGGATAGTCACTCGTCAGGATGGTATCATCAGGCTAGTCACTCGTCAGGATGGTATCATCAGGCTAGTCACTCGTCAGGATGGTATCATCAGGATAGTCACTCGTCAGGATGGTATCATCAGGCTAGTCACTCGTCAGGATGGTATCATCAGGCTAGTCACTCGTCAGGATGGTATCATCAGGCTAGTCACTCGTCAGGATGGTATCATCAGGACAGTTACTCATCAGGATGGTATCATCAGGCTAGTCACTCGTCAGGATGGTATCATCAGGACAGTTACTCATCAGGATAGTCTCTCATCAGGGTGGGTCACTCAATGGGATGGCATTATCAGGGTGGTCTTTCATCAAGGTGGTCACTCATCAGGATGGTATTATCAGGGTGGTCTTTCATCAAGGTGGTCACTCATCAGGGTGGTATTATCAGGGTGGTCTTTCATCAAGGTGGTCACTCATCAGGATGGTATTATCAGGGTGGTCTTTCATCAAGGTGGTCACTCATCAGGATGGTATTATCAGGGTGGTCTTTCATCAGGGTGGTCACTCATTGGGATGGTATCATCAGGGTGGTCTCTCATGCGGGTGGTCACCCATCAGGGTGGTCTCTCATGTGGGTGGTCACTCATCAGGGTGGTCTCTCATGAGGGTGTTCACTCATCAGGGTGGTCTCATCAGGGTGGTCTCTCATCAGGATGATCACTCAGTAGCGTGGTCTGTCATCAGTTTTTGCATTGGTCTGTTTTAGCTGTTGGACACAGTGTATTTTGAGAAAGCTAGATCCTTCGAAGAGTGGACTAGCTTTAAATAGGGTGTGGGTTGGGGCAGAGCTACAGTTGAACTCAAATCTTTTAATCACAGGTTTAATCGGGTAAATTTCAAGATTTCTAGCAAACAAGAACCATGAGTAACTTCCCTGCATCTTGGCACAGTGTGCTGTCACCGTCAGCATTCTAACTGCTCACAGAAACGTGTTACGTCAAATGCAGACAAAGTGCAGAATTTACTGGACAAAGAAATTGTCCAGTAAATTCTGCACTTTGTGTTTGTCTGACGTAACAGGTTTCTGTGAGTCGATGAAGCGAGGGCATGGCGGCAAAGCTGCTTGACTAGGCCAGGTCTCTCACCAGGTCGGTTGCCATGACAAAAGCTGTTTCCATGGTGCTTACTTTGAGTGACTGCAGGATGCCAGTTCTGCTCATTTGGCAGCTGAAGCCAAGTGTGCTGTGTTTTTTGTTAATGTTCCATTACGTCACTGGGTGAAGTCACTTCAAACACTTTGCCAAAACACTTTGCCAGCACTTTTCTTCATTGAAGTTACATCGCAAGTCCGGCTGTGCAAAGTCTTGGCAACGTGGCTGAAGCTGGCTGCTGATTGGCTGGCCAGTTTATCGGCCGTGACTGTGTCGTCGGCCAGGGTTCACTGTGAGTCGTCTCCACCTGCAACAACGGGAAAAGAAACTGCCGCCGCAAAAGGATTGGAAGTTTTCATCACCCAGTTGGAGCAGCAGTGGATGCTTCTGATCACAGCTGCAAGACTGGAAGTGAAAGAAGCGATGTGCTCCCACAGCAAATCTCCAGTATTTGAGTGCAGATACTGAAATAGCTGGCTTTTTTTTTTTTTCTCCATAATTATTAAGAACGGAAGTGACTGGAGACATCTTTGCCAAGTGGTTCTTCGCCAAGTCAGTTAATACTGTCTTGAGAATGGCCTTCAGATGCAGAAGTGAGCTACTTGTGATTAAGAGATGTGTGGGTTTCTTTGTGCAATTGTTCACTTTCTCTTGTGTGAAGTGTGGTGTTTGCATGCAGATCCACAGTTGAAAAATACTATTTTTTCATACAGCAGTCAGTATGAGACCAAGGAATTCTGTCATCAGCTGCCCTTTTCTTTTCCTTTTCTTTTTGAGTTCATGTGATGTTAGAAATTAAATTCATCAGTGAGTGCCAGTGGCTGACTGATAGCAAAAAAGAAAGCAACAATGAAACAACAACCCCCCCCCCCCCCTCACCACCTCACCACCTCACCACCTCACCACCTCACCACCTCACCCAATCACCCCCACCTCCCAACCCTTTTGTCTTCTTTCAGTACTCCACTCAGTGATGTCTTCTTCAAACTACAGCAGTAAATAGTCAGCCTGTTGGAAATCGGTTTGCTCAAGGCTTTATTGCTTGAGATCAGTCAGTATTTGAATCATATTCTGCTGAGTGCACTTTCTTTCGGTGTTGATCAAGTGCCATTTCCAAGACTGTGTTCTGATAATGTTTCTTTCTTTCAACACTATTGCCCCAGACCGCTTATGTTCAGTTGATCATTATATATGAAAATAAAACGCATAAAGTCAAACAGCTGTAGAGAAATGTGCTCACCTGTCCGACGACACGTGAAGAACAACTAAAAACACAAGCGCTTTCGACACATGGTCTTCGTCTGGTGTTTTTAATTTGTTCTGGTGTTGTTGTTTTTATTGTTCTTTATGTGTCGTCGTACAGGTGAGCACATTTCTCTAGAGCTGTTCTATTTTGTCAGCCTCACCAGCAGTTGTTCACTCTTTCCTTGGATACGTAAAGTCATCCAGCATGCTCTCAGAGACCGGATGAATGTATGTGGCGTCAGATAGCACTTGTAAAGTGGTGCATGGTTGTATGGTGTACCCAGAATGTGGACCCAAATGGCAAGCAGTTTCGCCTTGTGACAATCAATTAACGCTGTAATTACACCACCATTTCCATGGATATTCAGGTGCACTGTGTAATGCTACAGTCACTCATTCAGTTACATTCTCTCTCTGTCTCTGTCTCTATCTCTGTCTCTCTCTCTCTCTGTCACTGTCTCTGTCTCTCCTCTCTCTCTCTGTCTCATACACCAGCTGTTTTATGTTTTATCATGAATCCCATTTGATTAAAGTGACACTGATTATTATTTACAGCAAAACAATTTACATTTGCATTTAACTTCTTGTTTCAGGGCAGTAATGTTTTAGTTTTTTGTTTGTTTCTTTTTACTTAAATGGGTTTATTATTTTAGGCCCCCTGTGCTTTCTTTCTTTTCTTTTCCCTCCCGTCCACTGGTTCATATACATATCTGCATAATTCTTAACTTTTTTTCGACCTGATGATGTACGTATTGCAAGTAAATTTCAAATAGGATTGTCATTACTATTTCAGAAAAGAATTGCTGGTTGGTTGTGTTTTAAACATGTGCATGGAAAGATTGCCAGTTGAATCTGTTACACTTTGGATCAGTGTTGCATAAATGAGACTCCCCCCCAACCCCACCCTTCCCCATTGCGCTGATTGTAATGATTGCAAGATGGCCAGTGCTGTATGGGAACAACAGGCTTCATTTTGAGTGCAAAAGCTGTTTATTCATGCACAGCATGCCTGTTCAGTCACTTTAGACCAAGAGCATTCATCGAACGGTCATGATGTGGTCGTTCGTCTTACTGAGCATTAGGGGTTGAAGTTATGCTGTTTTTGTGTGTGTGTTTTAGTTATGTATGAAACTGTTTAATTTTTCAGACATTTGCTGCAATTTAAAATAAAATAAAATATAAGTCACTCCTGTGAAGAAATCGTAGTTTTCATCTCTTGTTAGAAATATGTTTTGCGAAAAATATGTTTCTGTCTGGGATAAAAGAAACCATTTTGAGGTTGTGTGATGAGAAAAGTCCACTGTCCTGCGTGATCAGAATTGCTGCCTGTTTCATGTGGTAGAATTTTTCTCTCTCTTCAACAAGGGTAGAAGTTGGCTCCCTCAAATTCTTCGTTGACGGTTTCATAAATCTGGGGAATCTCATTTCTGTGGATGACCTGTTTTGCCTGATGGCGTCGTGGTCAGATGACGTGAATGTCTTGCTGAAATGTCTGTGCTCTCTTGTTGATTCTTCGCAACGTAGGTCTAAATTTTCCCTCTGAGTTTGTAATGTGCACATTCTGTGATCGTTGTTTGTCTCCAGAACCCATCCGCTGAAAGCTAGCGTACCACACCCCACTTCCCCCCCTCCCTTACTCCACACAATGCTCTCCCCCCCCCCCCCCTGCTGCCTCCCATTCCCCCTCCCCACATACACTCCCACACTCTGGAATGATTTGAGGGATTCAATATTTTTAAGAAAATAGCATTTTTGTTTTTTTCTTGTCAACTTTCACCTCTTCTGGTGGACGGTTGTGTGCAAGGTTTGCACGATTTGAGGGATTCAATATTTTTAAGAAACAGGCGTCTTATTTTTCTTGTCAACTTTCAGTTTCACCTCTACTGGTGTATGGTTGTGTGCAAGGTTTGTGGTCCCAAACTTCTGTGTCATTTGTTTGGGCGCAAATATTTTGATCATTACGTGGCTACGGTGCATGCATCATTTCTGGTGCAGAAATGAAGGACCCCCTTTGCGATCTGTCACAGGCTCTTTCTTATGGCCTGAAACAGGCTCTGGCCGTTGCAAACTTCATCTACTGCCAGGAACTGTGCTTTCCTGGTTCATTCAACCGCTTTTTCCCCGGTTCCTCTTGCACACAAGGTGACTTACGATGCAAAGAGTGAATGAAATTTTGACTTGGGATTTGGTGAACTGTCCTTTGACCCTGACTTTCATGATAGACTGAGCGTTAAATGTTGAGTTTGTTGGTGGTGGTTGCATGTTTCAAAGCGGTTGGTGGTGCTCCTCGGCATACGTCTTGGGTTCTGTTAGAGTTTCCTACTTTCTGTGCACAAGTTCAGGGTGTGGTTGACAGTGTATAATGTTTTTTGCTTACCGGCAGATCCAAACACGTAAAAGGTTGACAAAAGGAAAGCTAACACGACGGTACGAAACGTGCACATTTTCAGGGTAAGTCCCTTTCTTTTTTTCATGTGACACAACAACAGTTAAATGGTGGAGGTGAAAAATGAAAATGTACTTATTCGGTTTCAGTTGTGGCATGTTCCGAGTGTTTGCTCAGCAAAAAAAAAACTCCCATTACAAATCCCTGGAGGCACTACTGAAATACTCCTTCTGTCCGCTTGTTGGTGTTCCTCAGAGGTTGTTTTTTTTTACCGGTAGACGAGGCCATAAAGGCGATGCCAGCTGTGGATGAATAATGTTGAATTTTCACGCTCTGGGTTTTGTCCGCTAGTGCCCACAGCTTGGCCTTTGCCTGCTTTGCCTTGTCCGAATATTTTACATGTTGTCCAGATCAGGCACGTTTGATTGCCGTCGTGTTGCGTTTTGAGAAAATGTGGGGAATGCCAAATGGGCATGCTGAATGTGGAGTTTGGTGTTTGCGTGTGCAAATGTCCTAAAGCAGATATGTATATATATTTGCATATATATTCATACATGTGGAGTGTGAATTGTTTTCTTCCATTTCCTTCCATTGTTCGACTGGGTAAACCAACGGTGGAAGTGTCCAAGGTCCAATTCCTGAAGGCATTCTGGTTCCGGCAGTTGCTGAAGTACTCCTCCTCTACTCTCTGACTTTCTACATGTTCTTTAAAGGGGAACCAAACTTAATTGAAAAAGCACCACAGGCCCTGTGTATAGGAATTAATACAGTGACGAAAAAGAAAGGGCAGTCTTTCACTCAATTTCTTGCCCTCTTTGTTAATAAAATATGTTTGAAGGTCACCAAAACACAACCATGAGTGCGCATGCATTTTCTGCCCAGCTGTCTTTATCAGTAATTTATAAACGAGCCAGCATGTTTCACAAAAGTATGTTCTTTTACCAGCAGCCTTTTTGTTGTTGTTCTTCTTGTTGTTGTTTCTCATTTGTAAAGAGTGAAGCAACATAGCTGCTCCTTGAGAGCTTCTCAATTTGAAGCTAAATATTGGGTGAATATATTTATGGAAAAAAACATGTACTAGAAATATTTGCACATTTTCAGGCCACGTGGCATATTTAGTTCTGTTCCCCTTGAAAGACATTTCTGTTAGTAAGTAGCTTGTAATTCACGTTCATTTTTCCAGCCACTTTATGTTAAAGGGGCTCTGCTGTAGGTTATTTAGAAACATGATAATATGCTCAGTATATATACTGATTCTAGCCCTGATGTAACCCTATGTGGTTGACTGGGCTCAAAGCACTTACTAATATGCAGTGTGTGTGTGTGTGTGTGTGTGTGTGTGCTGATGTGCTCTCTTGTTCTTCTTTGCAGTGCTTACATAGAATGATAGACTACAATATATTGCTTTGCTTGATGTTCACCTACGTTTGGTTGATGGTACATGTAGTCCAATGTCAGTATACACTCAAGATGAAAGGCTAAGCAACTTTGTGAAATAAGGGGCTAACTCTTTGAAAATTTGTGTTCTGTGTTTGTGTCCGTATGTTTTGTGTTTGTATCAACTGATTTTGTCGATTTGTCTTCAGCAAGGGTTTACAGAGAAGAGTTTTGAAATGGTCATTTGTTTATGATGTCTGATTGTCCAGAGTACGTGACCGTGTGTGGTTGACAGGATGTTAAAATCCAGTTACTAAGGAGTCAGGAGTGTAATATATTTTGTATTTTCATCGAATGAAGTCTGCTAAGGTTTAAAAAGCTGATTTATCACATCGTTGACACTTTGGATAATCACTTTTGTGGATATCCTTCGTATCTCTAAGCCGTTTGTTTGCTTGGGAAAGAGCCTGCTGACTGCAAGCCGAGACCTGATACTGTCTGGCCACTGCATGCTGAACTAAGCGAAAGTTTTGCAGTCTGGTGGCATCAGTTTGACGACTCCTGAACCCAAATTGCTTCACTTGTAGGCAATGCTATGTGGTAATTTGTAGACACACCAGGCACGTTTCTTGTGTGACCGCCACACAGTGCAAGGTTCATGTGAAACCAATTGCATATCAGGATGTACCTCTGGTGGAGTTCATGTACCCTGTATTTACATGCATGCCAGGTAAGAGTTAGTGTCGGTGACTGAGGTCTTTGTTGTTGTGTTGCGTATTTCGAACGCTAATTGACTCCCTTGTGTGTTGATTGCGTGTTGAACGGAGAAAGACCAGTGAAAAAGCCTAGCTTCCACCTGTTGATTTTTTAATTATTTTTTTAAGAATAAATTTTATTGAGGTTTGAACATCATTCTGTGCATCGTTATAAAAGGTTGCTTACCTTTTGAGCTTGAGTATACTTACATGTTCGGAGAGATGTGCTAGTTACCACACCCCTTGACTGAGGAAAATCAGTCTTGCAGCATCCCAAAGGGCCACCGGCTCTGCTCGAACGACTGCTGTAGAATCGCTTGCAACACTGTTGGTTTCAGCTTTAAGGATACCTGGTTGGTTAAAACTTGGCACCATGCGCACGGGTGTTAAATGATAATTGCTGTATCCCAGGTTTTATTTTCATAGCCTGTGTGCTTCATAGACTTAACAGGAGCTAACCCCACCAGTTCTATTACTGCAGATACATCTTACTGGAACTCTATAGAGATGGCCTGCTGTGATGCAGCTGAATTTCATGCTGTAACGCAAATGCATTCATTCGGTGCAGGATTAACCCCTTCACTGTCATGATGTCGCTTGAAAACAACCAATAAAAGGGCAAAATTTGAAACCTTAAGCCTTTTTTTTTCCACACCGGCATGTGAAAGGATTTTCATCAAAATGCATAGCATTAAAAACAGACGTAATAGGACCGAGAAATGTACTGTTTGCAGGCATGTTTCAGCCCAGATATTTTACAGGCTGGAACAATGAAGGGGTTAATCGGTAAACAGAACTGTGTGGTGTTGACAGAGCTCGACGCAAAAGCAGACGAGGAAAATTGGTAAATGTAACAGGTATGGAAATGCAATGGGGTATGTATGGTAACTGGCACATCTGCTCTACTCACGTTGCAGTGAGTCGACTCGTGCAATACAGCCTCCCTTAACCCCTTTACTGTCATGGTGTCGCTTGAAAATGACCAATAAAAGTGCAAAAATTTAAACCCTTAAGCCTTTTTTTCGTTTTCACACTGGCGTGAGAAAGGATTTTCTTTGAAACACATAGCATTGAAAGTAGATGTTATAGGTCCAGAAAATATACTGTTAGCAGGCGCAGCCATGCATCTTTCAGCTCGGAAATTCTACAGGCTGGGACGGTGAAAGGGTTAAGACTGTTAAAGCGACCCATAACAAAGTACATTGATTAGCTTTTTTTTCTCCATGTAAGTTTTCTTTTGCATTTGCTTGTCTCTTACACCCCCCCCCCCGCCCCCCCCAACACCCCCAGCCGGGTCCTTGTAGGTTTTTCATGTCCCAGAGTCTGCGGTTTATTGCTGCATAGGTTACTGCTCAGAAGCGGATTTGGTTGCATGGGCGGTTGTGGTGTTGAACAGCTGTGACTGAAGTAATCATGTTTTATTCTGTGCGCACCTTTTACTGGGCTCAATCTTCTGTGGAATTTGGGGTCAAGTTTGAATATCTGCACTTGTTCGTAGCATATCATTGTCGAATAAACTCAGAAAATGTTGATTTGCCGAGGTGTTTGGTGGGAGTGTTTGGCATTTCTTTTTCGACTTTGTGGTTCCACGCAACACAGCCTCTACAGTCAAGGTAAAAAAAAAGCATTTGCTGAATACTGTACTACAAGTAATCTCTGTCAGGGTAAGTTTGTGTTTTATGCCCCGTCAACCGGTACAGTCATATCAGGGCGATATCTCTCTCAGAAACACCTTCACTCTCTCTCTCTCACACACACAACGTACACCGATATAAAAGTTTGACACCTGCATGCACACATTTGGTTCCTTGCAGTCTTTCATTTCATACTTCCTTTCACACATACACTCGCACATGCACACAGCAAATAATAAAGGCAGGAACAAAAGACATTCAAATATTTTTGCGACCAAAATGATTTACACAGATTCAGATTTCATCACAATTATTCAGTCAGATCATGAATCAGATGAAATTATTAACAAAATCAAAGACAACATATCTGACAAGGTAAATTTTACCTTTTCAGTAAATAAGCTTAGAACGGAGCGCAAACAAACACACCATCACCTGTCCAGAATCAATAAAGCAGTAACTACCACAAAGGCCACTTTCACCTCGAACCAGGTACCATTATACTTATAAACATTATAAACATAGTTGCCCGCACCCCATTCACAAACCATAAGTGACAAACGAAGAACAACAAAAACGACCTACAGTTCACAATGCTCTACTCGTTATTTCTCTGCGTGTCATTTATTTCAGAAGACTTAATTTCCCACCCAAAGCAGCAGTGCTAAAGCCGACATCCTGGTACTTGAAGTGATCCAAGGTGCTGAGCTGATGCAACGTCTGTGTGTTTCCATACCACTGGCCACGCAGCCTTCTCTTACCGAAAAGGTGAACAAGCAATCCATATATTGCATACTTAAGAACAATTCACCCTCATGCCTTGAACCATCTCCTTCCAATGGGAATCGGTGTGTTACCAGCCTCGTTACTATCATTACAACTTTTGTCTTTTTCATTGTGGCTGATATGATGAGATGCTGGCATGGACAAACTTGGGAAATGGGTGGACTGGAACGAAATGAAGGCATTGCTTGGCCTGTCTTGACCGGGAGTCCATTTTCCAATGTCGTTACTGCTGGACAGGGCAGAGCACTGGACCCTTAGGCCTTGACCCCTGTCAAACTTTGAAGTTTTAAACTTCAAAAAAGCACTGCCCCCCCCCCCCCCCAATCAATTTTCATACGCTACACCCCAGGCAAACACACACTAATACCAGCGTATTTGTGTCTCATTTCACCTTACCAAAACCACCTTTTACAGGATGTGAGGCGCTCCGAGATATTCTCCTCAGACCAAGGTACTCCAGCTGTCCTCCCCGTACATATGAGCTGTTATGGGTGAGTCTGATGACATCATGTCAAAGGGGTTGTGCTGACCACCTCATGGTGTCAGCCAATCTGTTACAAGCAAGGCCCCCTCAATCCACTTCCAACCCCTGCATCTTCAGACATAATGCACAAAAAAGTCCAAAACTTTGCACTGACAAAACTTACTATTGCATCTCATAAAGGCGGGGTGTTCAATAAACCATGAGACAAAGACATTCCGTTTAAAAAAAGAAGAAGACATAAATAAATTTCAACTGAAGGGAGAAGGGCATGTGTTAAAAATATTCAACTTGGGAGAAAAGGGTGTGGATTGACTCCATTGTTCAAAAACAGGCCCCAACCAAACTGTGTGACGTATGTGGCACGCACTCCGGCTACAGCATGTGTTGGATGGACTCACACAGAGCATGCTCTGTTTTGCCCAAAAAATTCAACTCAGGAGAAAAGGGTGCGGATTGACTCCATTGTTCAAAAACATGCACCAACCATACCAGTGTGACGTGCACGGCACGCACTAACTACAGCATGCATGCTGGATGGACTCACACAGAGCATGCCGTAATTGTTTTGCCAGCGTGCGCTACCTGTAGGGGAAGGATCAGAAGCAGTGACGCAGGATGTGCTTGGATGTGCAACTGCATCAGTACCCTCACCTGTACGTACAACAAAGATGGATGAGGTATCTTGGCCTTTAGAACTGCATGTTGTGCCCTACACTACATTGCTGAACAGTAGCATGGTACGATTCCCAGGAGCCAAGTCAAAGCAGCTGGAATGTAAAACCTCTGTGTGTTTTTTTCTTGCTCCCTTCTCTCTCTCTCTCAGTCTCATGCTGGACGGAATGTTTGGAGTCGACGTGACCGCCGTCTGCCCTCACACCAGGTTGTGGCAAAGCGGACAGGTCTTGCGGGCAGTGATTTCTGACTGCAGGGCGCGGTGTTTGCACTGGCTGCACATCCAGAACTGGTACTCCATGATGGGCCGACCCGTCACGATGCATGCTGGGAACTTGGTGTCGCAGCTGGGGCAGGCCGTTGACCTGTGCGGCAGAGGAGGAGTTTAGCGTGATGACAAACGGTGCAGTTTACACACTTGTCAGTGCAAAGAAGTTTATCAGTCAAAATGATTTGTCTTGTTCTCTTTGCCTGTATCACCCCACCCACTTCCCCATCCTGTGACACACTGCCCCTGTCCCCATCCTAACACACTACGTGTGACACACTGCCCCTGTCCCCATCCTAACACACTATGTGTGACACACTGCCCCTGTCCCCATCCTAACACACTACCTCCCTCCCCATCCTCTGACACACCTGTCCCCATCCTCTAACACACCTGTCCCCATCCTGTGACACCCCTGTCCCCACCCTCTAACACCCCTGTCTCCATCCTCTAACACACCTGTCCCCATCCTGTAACACACCTGTCCCCATCCTCTAACACCCCTGTCCCCATCCTAACACACCTGTCCCCATCCTAACACACTATGTGTGACACACTGCCCCTGTCCCCATCCTAACACACTACCTCCCTCCCCATCCTCTGACACACCTGTCCCCATCCTCTAACACCCCTGTCTCCATCCTCTAACACACCTGTCCCCATCCTCTAACACACCTGTCCCCATCCTCTAACACCCCTGTCCCCATCCTAACACACCTGTCCCCATCCTAACACACTACCTCCCTCCCCATCCTCTGACACCCCTGTTCTCATCCTCTGACAGACTGGCCCCCTCCTCTGCTGTCTTCATCCATCTTAAGTCTCTGTTGGCCGTAGCTGCCAGTTTTAAGTTGTGTAAATTAAGCTTTGTGTATGTGTATGTGCAGGTGCCTGTGTGTGTGTGTGTGTGTGTGTGTGTGTGTGTGTGTGTGTGTGTGTGTGTGTGTGTGTGTGTGTGTGTGTGCAGGTGCCTGTGTGTGTGTGTGTGTGTGTGTGTGTGTGAGAGAGTGTGTGTGTGTGTGTGTGTGTGTGTGTGTGTGTGTGTGTGTGTGTGTGTGTGTGTGTGTGTGTGTGTGCAGGTGCCTGTGTGTGTGTGTGTGTGTGTGTGTGTGTGTGTGTGTGTGTGTGCAGGTGCCTGTGTGTGTGTGTGTGTGTGTGTGTGTGCAGGTGCCTGTGTGTGTGTGTGTGTGTGTGTGTGTGTGTGTGTGTGTGTGTGTGTGTGTGTGTGTGTGTGTGTGTGTGTGTGTGTGAGTGTGTGTGTGTGCATGCGTACATGCGTGCACACACATGCATGTATGTGCTTAGGAAAGTCTCTACAGACCCGATTTTGCACTTTATACTTGATCATCATCATGACACCAGGAAAGCAGGAGGGAGGGAGGGAGGCAGGCGAGACTCACCAGTCGGGGACGTTGGACCCACAGCCACTGCACTCCACCTTGTTCACCCGGGCGTCTTTGGGGCTGTTCCTGCAGGGACACATGCACGCACACACATCACAAAACATGTCCGCTTCACACCCCACTTCACACCCACAGAATGAAAATCTACTTCTTGGTATTGATCAGGACACAATTTCACTTCACACGTGCCTCAGGCAATCATGCAACTTGCCACAGCAAGAGTCTGACGCTGACTCACTTGGTGAAGATGTGGAGAGTGAGACCCCCACATATGTCAGCCAATCATGCAACTTGTCATAGCAAGAGTTTGACGCTGACTCACTTGGTGATGATGTCGAGAGTGAGATAACCACATACGTCAGCCAATCATGCAACTTGTCACAACAAGAGTTTGACGTTGACTCACTTGGTGAAGATGTTGAGAGTGAGATACCCACATAAGTCAGCCAATCATGCAACTTGTCACAGCAAGAGTTATATGATGACTCACTTGGTGAAGATGTCAAGAGCGAGTTCCTCGTATTGCTGCTGTTGCTCGGGGCTCAGCGTCTCCAGCGACTCCAGTTTGATGAAGGCCTTGGAGCACGTCCCAAATGCGCGGTTAGCACATGACGCCAACGCTGCAGAACCAAATGAAACAAGTTAATGCTGCATTGCAGCACTACAAACTGTCAGAATGTACAATCATAAGGGCAACTCACTCTGTTTCAGAACTGTCAGAATGTACAATCATAAGGGCAACTCACTCTGTTTCAGAACTGTCAGAACGTACAATCATAAGGGAAACTCTGTTTCAGAACTGTCAGTATGTACCATCATAAGGGAAACTCACTCTGTTTTAGAACTGCCAGAATGTACAGTCATAAGGGAAACTCTGTTTCAGAACTGTCAGAATGCACAATCATAAGGGAAACTCACTCTGTTTTAGAACTGCCAGAATGTACAGTCATAAGGGAAACTCACTCTGTTTCAGAACTGCCAGAATGTACAATCATAAGGGCAACTCACTCTGTTTCAGAACTGCCAGAATGTACAATCATAAGGGCAACTCACTCTGTTTCAGAACTGCCAGAATGTACAATCATAAGGGCAACTCACTCTGTTTCAGAACTGCCAGAATGTACAATCATAAGGGCAACTCACTCTGTTTCAGAACTGCCAGAATGTACAATCATAAGGGCAACTCACTCTGTTTCAGAACTGTAAGACTGTACAATCATAAGGGCAACTCACTCTGTTTCAGAACTGCCAGAATGTACAATCATAAGGGCTACTCACTCTGTTTCAGAACTGCCAGAATGTACAATCATAAGGGCAACTCACTCTGTTTCAGAACTGCCAGAATGTACAATCATAAGGGCAACTCACTCTGTTTCAGAACTGCCAGAATGTACAATCATAAGGGCAACTCACTCTGTTTCAGAACTGCCAGAATGTACAATCATAAGGGCAACTCACTCTGTTTCAGAACTGTAAGACTGTACAATCATAAGGGCAACTCACTCTGTTTCAGAACTGCCAGAATGTACAATCATAAGGGCAACTCACTCTGTTTCAGAACTGCCAGAATGTACAATCATAAGGGCAACTCACTCTGTTTCAGAACTGCCAGAATGTACAATCATAAGGGCAACTCACTCTGTTTCAGAACTGCCAGAATGTACAATCATAAGGGCAACTCACTCTGTTTCAGAACTGTCAGAATGTACAATCATAAGTGAAACTCACTCTGTTTCAGAACTGTAAGACTGTACAATCATAAGGGCAACTCACTCTGTTTCAGAACTGCCAGAATGTACAATCATAAGGGCAACTCACTCTGTTTCAGAACTGTCAGAATGTACAATCATAAGTGAAACTCACTCTGTTTCAGAACTGTAAGACTGTACAATCATAAGTGAAACTCACTCTGTTTCAGAACTGTAAGACTGTACAATCATAAGGGCAACTCACTCTGTTTCAGAACTGCCAGAATGTACAATCATAAGGGCAACTCACTCTGTTTCAGAACTGTCAGAATGTACAATCATAAGTGAAACTCACTCTGTTTCAGAACTGTAAGACTGTACAATCATAAGGGCAACTCACTCTGTTTCAGAACTGCCAGAATGTACAATCATAAGGGCAACTCACTCTGTTTCAGAACTGTCAGAATGTACAATCATAAGTGAAACTCACTCTGTTTCAGAACTGTAAGACTGTACAATCATAAGTGAAACTCACTCTGTTTCAGAACTGTAAGACTGTACAATCATAAGGGCAACTCACTCTGTTTCAGAACTGCCAGAATGTACAATCATAAGGGCAACTCACTCTGTTTCAGAACTGCCAGAATGTACAATCATAAGTGAAACTCACTCTGTTTCAGAACTGTAAGACTGTACAATCATAAGGGCAACTCACTCTGTTTCAGAACTGCCAGAATGTACAATCATAAGGGCAACTCACTCTGTTTCAGAACTGCCAGAATGTACAATCATAAGGGCAACTCACTCTGTTTCAGAACTGTAAGACTGTACAATCATAAGGGCAACTCACTCTGTTTCAGAACTGTAAGACTGTACAATCATAAGGGCAACTCACTCTGTTTCAGAACTGTAAGACTGTACAATCATAAGGGCAACTCACTCTGTTTCAGAACTGTAAGACTGTACAATCATAAGGGCAACTCACTCTGTTTCAGAACTGTAAGACTGTACAATCATAAGGGCAACTCACTCTGTTTCAGAACTGTAAGACTGTACAATCATAAGTGAAACTCACTCTGTTTCAGAACTGTAAGACTGTACAATCATAAGGGCAACTCACTCTGTTTCAGAACTGTAAGACTGTACAATCATAAGTGAAACTCACTCTGTTTCAGAACTGTAAGACTGTACAATCATAAGGGCAACTCACTCTGTTTCAGAACTGTAAGACTGTACAATCATAAGGGCAACTCACTCTGTTTCAGAACTGTAAGACTGTACAATCATAAGTGAAACTCACTCTGTTTCAGAACTGTAAGACTGTACAATCATAAGGGCAACTCACTCTGTTTCAGAACTGTAAGACTGTACAATCATAAGGGCAACTCACTCTGTTTCAGAACTGTAAGACTGTACAATCATAAGGGAAACTCACTCTGTTTTAGAACTGCCAGAATGTACAGTCATAAGGGAAACTCTGTTTCAGAACTGTAAGACTGTACAATCATAAGGGAAACTCACTCTGTTTTAGAACTGCCAGAATGTACAGTCATAAGGGAAACTCTGTTTCAGAACTGTAAGACTGTACAATCATAAGGGCAACTCACTCTGTTTCAGAACTGTAAGACTGTACAATCATAAGGGCAACTCACTCTGTTTCAGAACTGTAAGACTGTACAATCATAAGGGAAACTCACTCTGTTTTAGAACTGCCAGAATGTACAGTCATAAGGGAAACTCTGTTTCAGAACTGTAAGACTGTACAATCATAAGGGCAACTCACTCTGTTTCAGAACTGTAAGACTGTACAATCATAAGGGCAACTCACTCTGTTTCAGAACTGTAAGACTGTACAATCATAAGGGCAACTCACTCTGTTTCAGAACTGTAAGACTGTACAATCATAAGGGCAACTCACTCTGTTTCAGAACTGTAAGACTGTACAATCATAAGGGCAACTCACTCTGTTTCAGAACTGTAAGACTGTACAATCATAAGGGAAACTCACTCTGTTTCAGAACTGTAAGACTGTACAATCATAAGGGAAACTCACTCTGTTTCAGAACTGTAAGAATGAATGATGACATGAGAAACTTGAGAAGATTAAGCAGGTATGCAATGGTGGGTGGTGGAAATGATCCGAGGTAGGATTGGGGGTGGTGCTAAGGAAGGCAAAGGCAGCAAAAGACAGTGAGAATGGCGGAAGTAAGTAAGTAACTTGTTTTCTTGCGTGTGTCCAGTTAACCAGGATGGTTATATCAGGGTGTAGAATGGCAGACAGATTCTCACGCCCCTTAACATAGCAGGAAAAACGTGTCCTTTAACAAATACTAAAGTGTATATTAAACAGGCATAAAAAAAAAATCAAAGTTTGTGACAAGGGCCATACATGGGCTGCAGCCGACTGTGACATCCTGTGTTTCCAAGCCCCACACAAAGCAGCTAACTACCCACTGCCTAGCACTCACCCAACAGTGAGTACGAGTCGACAGGGTCGATGATGTCATCATAGTCCATCAGGTGGAGTGCCGTCCTCATGGCAGCGTCCACGTAGCCTGTCCACACAACAGAATTAAGATGGTTACTGATTGGATGAAGCTCTTAATACTGTGGCACTTCTGAGGACAGCTCACATTTTTTTAATTTATTCTGAAAATCTTCCCTTTATTTTTCCATGGAGATTAAAGACCACCCATGTTTAACACACAGATGCATACAGACACAAATGTATATCTTATAATTTGACTGCAAATAAGGTTGTTTTTTGTTGTTGTTTTAACATAAATTTCTATTGGTGCAACTTGCTGATACATGTTGTTAGCATGATATTATAAGATCAGTACGGTCTAGTATCATTTATGTGAAAGGACTTTAAATTTTTTAAAACGTAGAAATAAAAAAGAAGAAGAAGGAAACACTTTTAATGCCAAGTAATTCTGAACAAGAGCTGACAGCAGTAAGCTTGCAGCGAACAAAGAAAATGCACAAAATGTACATTTACTGCTGCAGTCAACAGAAAGCCCGAGCACCTCATATTTTCTGCCCCAAAACACAAATCACTTTTCTTTCCTGATTGTTACTGCTGCTGCTGCTGCTTCAGTCAACAACAGCAACGACAAGACCTACATTGATAAACAAGCTTTTACAAAGAAAATACAGAATAAAGTAAGCATCATGTGTTTCCTCTGATTTGTTACTGCTGTTGCTGCTGCTTCAGTCAACAACAGTAACGACAAGACCTACATTCATAAACAACCTTTTACAAAGAAAATACAGAATAAAGTAAGCATCATGTGTTTCCTCTGATTTGTTACTGCTGTTGCTGCTGCTTCAGTCAACAACAGCAACGACAAGACCTACATTCATAAACAGGCTCTTACAAAGGAAATAGAAAATACGGTAAGCATCATGTGTTTCCTCCAACTTCTTACAGCTGCTGCTTCAGACAACAACAGTAACGACAAGACCTGCATTCATATACAAATTCCCACCGTCAGAGGAAATAAGCATCATATGTTTCCCCTGATCTGGTTTCTGAGACAGTGCATCGTGATGCATGGCAGTCTTAATCACCATCATGCATCTGGCGCTGGGCCAGGATGTAGAAGTGGTAGGCCTCGGCTCCTCGCCAGGCATTGTCGATGACTTTGGTGTCCGACAAGGCGGAGGCATCCTCCTCCAGGAAACCGGCCAGTGCTGATGACGCCAGCTGTGGGGCAACAAGACACTGGTGTCAGACAGGCAGACACACACACACACACTCATACTGGCACACACACATACGTGCGGATACACACACAAACACACACACACACACAAGCACACACACACTAGCACGCACACACACACACACGCACACACACTCATACTGGCACCCACACATATACATGCAGATACGCACACACTCGCACACACATGCACACACACACATACACACACTGGCACACACACACACACGTGTGCACACAAGCACACACACACAGAGGACACATACACACACATGTACACCTGCTTTGCCTTAGAGAGTGAGGTCAGCTTACCTGCTTCACCTTGGAGCGCAAGGTCAGCTTACCTGCTTCACCTTGGAGTGCAAGGTCAGCTTACCTGCTTCACCTTGGAGTGCAAGGTCAGCTTACCTGCTTCACCTTGGAGCGCAAGGTCAGCTTACCTGCTTCACCTTGGAGCGCAAGGTCAGCTTACCTGCTTCACCTTGGAGCGCAAGGTCAGCTTACCTGCTTCACCTTAGAGCATGAGGTCAGCTTATCTGCTTCACCTTAGAGCATGAGGTCAGCTTACCTGCTTCACCTTAGAGCATGAGGTCAGCTTACCTGCTTCACCTTAGAGCATGAGGTCAGCTTACCTGCTTCACCTTAGAGCGTGAGGTCAGCTTACCTGCTTGCCCTGCTTGGCCTTGGAGCGCGAGGTCAGCTTCATGGCGTCGTGGTACTGCTCCACCAGCAGACCTCCCAGCACGTACAGCTTCTTCAGGCTGAGGGGGCTTCGTTTGCACGCCTTCTGCTCCTCCGCCACCTGCACGCAAACAGCCAATCATCAAGCAGGCTGGTTTGGGCTGGGGGGGGGGGAGGGGTGGGGGGGTGGTCAGCATTTGTCTTCTCTGCAGGGGTGTGGTGGTGTATGGGTGGGCACGACTGTGACAGTGTGTGTTTATGTTGCTGTATGTGCATATGTATGTTTGTGTGTGTGTGTGTGTGTGTGTGTGTGTGTGCGCGCGCGCGTGCGTGCACATGCTTGCCGAAGCATGCATGTGCATCAATGCCAATGTGTGTGTGTGTGTGTGTGTGTGTGTGTGTGTGTGTGTGTGTGTGCTTGACTATGTCTGGTGTGAGAGACAGACAAGACAGCCACACAAGACAGGCAGACAGACAGACAGGAAGAAAGAGAGAGACTCAGACACCACGCATCTACTCCTGAAGCAGAAACCAGCAGCGGAAAAAGGCAGCAACAGGCTACAAACCCCCAAAGCCTCACCTTGAAGAGGAGCTTGGCCGCTTCCATGAAGTTGCCAGCCTTGCGGTACAGCTCGATGGCCGACAGCACCTTCTTCTTCTCCAGCAGGTGGGAGGCATACTTGGCCAGGAGGAGGTCAATCTCCCGCACGTTGTGCGACTTGGCCAGCTCTATGCCCTTGTCCCACTGGTTGAGGTTGACACACGTGTCGATGGCGGTCTTCACCCGGTTACACTGCACAACAGACAGGTGGTCAGTCACTCCCGACACACTGGCCAAGTGTGAAGGCCCTGATCTGTGATCTGGCACCGTGGCATATGGCAATGCAGGGGATGATGTCTAATACGTGATGATCACTTTTATGTCGTGTTACTCTCCGCTTTCAAGCAGGCTCACTGCGCGCGATTCTAAATGAGTGGCTGTAGCTTTTTATAGCATGCAATGAATATCCACAGAACTGGTGCACATACAGCGCTGTTTGGTTGTTACGTGGCTGGTGCCACTTGTCATCTCAGCATGTTCTGTGTACACTGTACAATCATGCACCATGTCATGTCATTTCATGCAAAGCCAAATACGTAGGGTGTATGTGTGGTTGGCTGTAACCTGCCACCTGCACTTTTGGCAGAATGACCTGGATCTTTTATGGGCTACTGCAATAACACGGGGGTGGAACGGATACTGAAATAAGTCAGCACAAAAAGTTGACCCTGGAGAAGAAAATCCTCCCGCCACTCCTGCAGGGATAAAAACCCGTGACCTCTTGATCACAAGTCCAGCGCTCTAACCATTGAGCTATCCCCATTCCCCATACGTATGTCTGGTGGCCCCAGACATCCTGCACTGTTATATGACGGGGCCTGACAGTGGTTTGGAGCCTTAAGCGATGTGCACAGAAAGACGAGACATAAAAACGCAACAAGAGTGAGGCAAAGGCAGACCAGGGAAGCAAGCAAACTGACAAACATGCATAGTCAGGCCCACAGAAAGACAAGCTGGCAGTCAGACAGACAGACAGGTTCGCAGTCAGACAGACAAACATGCAGGCAAACCGGCAGACAGCAAGACAGTCATCAAGACAGGCTGGCAGGCAGGTAGTCAGGCAGGCAGACAAATCCGCAGTCAGTCAGACAGACAGGAAGACAAGCAGTCAGCGAGTCAGACAGACAGGAAGAAAAGCAGTCAGTGAATGAGTCTGACAGACAGGAAGAAAAGTAGTCCACGAGCCAGTCTGACAGACAGACAGACAGGAAGACAAGCAGTCAGCAAGCGAGTCAGACAGACAGGAAGAAAAGTAGTCAGTGAATGAGTCTGACAGACAGGAAGAAAAGTAGTCCATGAGCCAGTCTGACAGACAGACAGACAGGAAGACAAGCAGCCAAAGTCAGACAGACAGACAGGAAGACAAGCAGTCAGCAAGCGAGTCCAACAAACTGGAAGACAAGCAGTCAGTGACAGAGTCAAACAGCCACACAGGAAGACAAGCAGCAGCAAGCAAGTCAGACAGACAGACAGGAAGACAAGCAGTCAGCAAATGAGTCAGACAGACAGACAGAAAGACACAAAGTCGATGAGCAAGTCAGACAGACAGGAAGACAAGCAGTCAGCAAGTGAGTCAGACAGACAGGCAGGAAGACAAGCAGTCAATAAGTGAGTCAGTTGGACAAACAGGAAGACAAGCAGTCAGCAAGAGAGTCAGTCAAACAAGCAGTCAGGCAGAACGACAGACAGACAGACACAGCTTACTTTGATGTAGGCCTCCACAGCCTGTTCACACATGCCCACACTCTGGAACATCTGTGCTATTTCCTGTGGAACACAACACTTGGTTTTTTTACAGTCATAAAGCAAACTAACCCTCTCTGTGTCTCTCTTTCGAGTTCCGAGTTCTCTCTCTCTCTCTCTCTCTCACACACACACACACACGCACTCTCTGTCACACACATGCATCCACACAATCACACACACACATTCTCACATGAAACAGTAAGCTAGACTGATGAACCTCTCTTTAAAGACTACCCCAAAAACTATGACAAGGCGGTTTGAAAAGAGAGACTATCACTGGGGAGGGTGTAAAGGCGGTTTGAAAAGAGAGACTATCACTGGGGAGGGTGTCTTTACACACTGAGCTTTTGTGTGTGTGTGTTGTGTGTGTTGTGTGTGTGTGTGTGTTGTGTGTGTGTGTTACGTGAGTGTGTGTGTGTTACATGTGTGTGCATGTGTTTGGGTACACATGTGTGTCTGTACATGTGTGTATGTGTGCGCATGTGTATTATAAATACTGACAGAACAACCAAATGAAGCTTGCTGATGAAAATATCTGCACACTTTCTACACTCTTCGGCCAGCTCATGACTCAGGTTTGATTCCCCTTCGAGTGGACTGGGACAGTGGGCAGGCATGCAGGCAGACAACACTCACAGGCAGCAGCTTGTGGTTCTCCGGAAGAGTGTTGACCATTTTCTCCAGGCCGGAGTAATCCTCCAGCATGTAGTAACACTCCGCCAGTCGTTCCTGGTTCCTCCCCTGCACGTAATATGTCACCGCTTGCTGCCTGGAAGCACAGGCACATCAAATCTGAAATTATTCCTACCCTGTTTGCTGCCTGAAACCACAGACAAGCCAAATCTGAAATTATTCCTCCCCTGCACATATTATGTCACAGCTTGCTGCCAGAAATGACAGGCACGCCAAATCTGAGGATCATTCCTCCCATGCACGTGATACATCACTGCTTGCTACTGGAAACCACAGGCAAATGAAATACGAAATTACTTCTCCCCTGCACGTAGTACATCACTGCTTGCTGCCTGAAACCACAGGCAAATGAAATCTGAAATTATTCTTCCCCTGCACGTAATACATCACCGTTTGCTGCCTGAAACAACAGGCACACAAAATCTGAAATTATCCCTCCTTTGCACCTAATATGTCACCATCTGCTACTTGAAACCACAGGCATGCCAAATCTGAAATTATTTCTCCCCTGCACATAATACATCACTGTTTGCTGCCTGAAACCACAGGCAAATGAAATCCAGTCGATGGATGCAAGGTGGGTGTCCAATTCTGTTCTAAAGTATTGCAAAACGAAGAGAAGACAGACCAAAACATGTAAAAAGATTCAGATTGAAAGCCTTTAAAGAGAAGACAGTACACAAACTACTGCCTGTGGCTTTCTCCGAAGAGGCGGCAGTACCCAAACTATACTCTCGTGATTTTGCTGTATCACTATCAAGCCACACGCACTGACCATTTCTGTCGATCGGCATAGTAGTCTCCGACAGCGTTCCAGGCTTCCTCCAACTGCACATCGTCTCCACCGCCGCCATGCTTCAGGAGGTGGATGACCTTGAACCAGTCGCCCAGCTTTTTGCGCAGGTTCACGGCCAGGTCTCTGAAATTGAGAAACTACGGCCAATGAAAATGGACTAATGCATTGCAGTCCTTTGTTTTGTTTTACTACAGCCTATGAAATAGACTAATGCATTGCAGTTCTTTGTTTTGTTTGAAATGGATTAACGCATTACAGTCCTTCGTTTTACTTCAGCCAATGAAAATGGACTAATGCACTGAGGTCCTTTGTTTTACTACAGCCAATGAAAATGGACTAACGCATCATTGTCCTTTGTTTTACTACAGCCAATGAAAACAGACTAATGCATCGCAGTCCTTTGTTTTATTACAGCCAATGAAAATGGACTAATGCATTGCAGCCCTTTTGTTTTTCATTGGCTCCTCAGACAGACTCAAATAGTCATCATGAATGCTCGCCATGATATAACTGTAATGGCTGACTTGGGTGTAAAACACCAAGCTACTTACTTACATCATGAATGCTGCTTTGCTGGTGAGGGTTGTAAGAAAGAAAGAAATCTGAAACAAGAATGACTGCTAGCATTCTAAAATAAACTTTAAGTGTCCACTACATTGGCATGCCACATATCAGTTTATTCCATACTATGCCAGTGTGCACACAAGCAGGCACGCACACACACACACATATACGCACACATGCACATTCTCATACTATTTGAGGACTGCGGCGAACTGACAGGGCTCAAAATGGATATTGCCATACACTGTGCATGGAAAATGTCACGCAAGGAAATTTCACATTACCGTCGATCCATGTCCAGGTAGCACTTCTCTGCGTCCTCAAAACGCCGGAAGTAGGCCGCCACCTCCGCCTGCTTCATGCTCTCGCTCTGAAAACAGCAGCCATTAACTGCTGGATAAACTGAACAGACAACTCTCGAAAGACTCAGTGATCGTCAGTCAAAGTGTAAAGATGCCCCCTGAAAGCCTGAGTTTGGAAACTGAACAAACAGAAAATTCTCTATTTTAAAACGGACTAAATGAAAAATTTCTGATTTCATAGACTCAGAAAAGAGGAAATTCCCTATCCTAGGACTGATCAAACAAATCTGATCGAATGAAAAAAATTCTGATTTCATAAATTCACAAAAAAGAAAATTCCTGATCCTAGGACTGATCAAACAAAACTGATCAAATGAAAAAAAAATTATTTCATAAATTCAGTGAAGAGAACATTCCCCATCCTAGGACTGATCAAACAGAGAATTTTAGATTACAATGGCATGACTGCACAGAAAAGTCCTGAATTCAGACCTGATGCTCGTCTTGGAAATGAATTTCCTGGAAATTAATATTTTTTGTCAGAATAGATCTAACAGATAATTTTGATTTTAGAAGGGCACAAACAAAAGGTTCCTGGATTTAAAAGAGAAAAAAAGAAGAAGAAAAAAAGCAAATTCCTGATAGTCATTCAAATCTCGCCTCAGGTACGCACACACTGATAGTACCTGTAGGTTTCCAAGGCGTTTGACGAACTCGATGCCCTGGTAGTCACGACACTTGACAAAGGCTGTCTCCGCCACCTTCAGGTTCAGCTGCTCCAGGGCAGACTCAGCCAGCAGTCGCCTGATGCAAAAACAACAACAAAATGAGCTGACGTAACAGGCATCCATTTTCTTCCAAGTTTACAGCTGTTGACTTATCTGACTTCCCACCACTCATACTTGAAAATATCAAAAAAATCAACAGCAAAAATCAGCAAAAACAATACATGAGGCTTTGATAGCGAGG
>OY757556.1:10546689-10586689 GCA_963584105.1 Alviniconcha strummeri
TATGCAACCAGCCACATTAAGTGAGCAGTCTGTGAGCATATAGAAAGAGCAGTAAGCTGAGAGTGAGCAGTGAGTAGGTGCAGACTCAGTGAGTGAGCAGTGATCTGTACTGGTTATGGCCGATACTGACCTCAGGGTCCAGGCTGCGGAAGATGTACATCCTGGTCTTCTCCATCATCGCAAAGAGCTCCGAATTATCCTGGACAGTGCAGTCAGACAAGGTCAAGGAGAGTGAAAATAAACATCATGTTCTCTTCCAGCTCCCCTCCTCTCCAACACATACACACACACACACACACACACACACACACACACACACACACACACATTCACACACACACACAACATGCATGCACACAAGGACACACACAAACACACCACACATGCACGCACACACACACACACACACATATGCACACACACACACACACATTGACACACACACACACACACACACACACACACACACACACACACTGAGGACACACACTGGGGAACTTCGTCTAACCAACACAGGGAGTATATGTCTTATGTCTGTACCTCTGCCCACTTCATGTCCCAGACGTCCTTTCGCTCAAAGTTGAGCTGCTCGCCCACTACCTCTCGGCCATCTGGGTCAGTCACTCGTGTGTCAAGGTCAAAGAAGGTCAACACACCAGCAATGTCAATGACGGCCAGGCGACTGGGAAAATCAAACAGAATATAAGAAAAATGATGCGGTGGACACTGCTCAATGGTGTGCACAAGTGTGTGTGTGTGTGTGTGTGTGTGTGTGTGTGTGTGTGTGTGTGCGTGCGTGCATGCATGTGTCCTCGTGTTGTGTGCACATGAAACACCATGAACTCAACAAAGAGACAGACACTGTTACACAAATCCAGCAAAAGTGAGGCAAAATAAAGCAGGTTTTCACATTGCTCCTCTCCTCTTCATTTCCCAAATCAAGACCTGTTCATTCCTTCCCTGTGCAAGACTTGATCTACAAAGAACCCACACCCAACCATGTCAAATATTCCCTACATGCCCACAGGCTTACCTTTTTACAGTAAGTTACCAGTTTGGTTACATCAGGGCGAGACATATTCCGTTATCACAAAGTAAATGTTAAAAATGCGTACATGCTGAAACTGGTGGATATATTATACAGATTTTAAAAAGAGACTTAAAAAGTGGTTAAAACTGGTATATATACAGATTTTAAAAGAGACTTAAAAAGTGGTTAAAACTGGTATATATACAGATTTTAAAAAGAGACTTAAAAAGTGGTTAAAATTGATATGTATACAGATTATTTTTTTTAACTATAAAAAAAAAGAAAAAAGGGGGGGTTAAAACACAGGCTCATCCCGAGAGGATGCCCAATGTCCTGTCCATACATGCTGCCAAGCACAACGTTCACCATCGCTACACCCTCAGTCGATCCTCACCTGGATGTGCAATTGAGGCTCAGCTGGTGGGGTCGGCAGCTGAGGTTGTACTTGTGGGTCAGCGCCATGGAGGGCATGGCGTAGCGCACCAGCATGCCAGACTCACGACCCTGGCACAGCGCAAACGCAATGGTGCAATAAATTATGATGCAGTGTGACACAACACCGTACACCAGAACACGGCATATTAATATTACCATGCATTACGGCATATTAATATTAGCAGTCACGTCTTCCCTAGCGGCTCTTTCACAGGTAATGAGAGGCTTCCGTAACTGTTACTAAAATAAAAAAATACAGGCACCATTTCCAGTTTAAGATGGCCAGGCAACTGGGAAAATCAAGGGGAAAATTAAAAAAATGAGGAGGAGGCCACTCTGTTTGTATGTGTGCATGAGCGTGTGTGTGGGGGGTGGGGTGGGGGGGTGAGGTGTGCAGAACAGCTCTAGATCTACGAGGACTGGCTAGAGGCAAGCTGCGCAGTCCATGGCTATAGCTACAATCAGTGAAAACTAAGTAAGGTTCTTCAACTGCATGCAATGCTTTGACCACACCCGGCAAAAGTCACCGCTAATGAAGACATGTTCATGTGGACACCTCTACAGACCCCACAAAAATGCCAGACAATGCCAACATGAAAACTCAGGGGTCGCTGCACTGGCAGTTTTTCATACAGTGAAAAACACACTTGTCTGTTCAATTCATTTCAGCGACGAAAGGTTTGTGGCTGGCCCGACACTGATCATTATATAATGTCTGCTAGCATTTTTCGCGTCAGTCAAAAACAGCAATAAAAGTTAAAACGGACTCATGTTTTTTTCTTCTCACAATCGTAAGTCCTGACAGTTCACCCTATCAGCCCTGCTGCTTTTCCTCAGTTGTCTTCCCTCGCCTCTTTGCACCCAGAGCAATTCTGTTCACACGATTTAGTGCCTCACAAATACCGCTAGGATTACTGATAGAGTGATACTCACCACAATCAGGGCTTTGTCCGATGCGCACATGCAGCAGATGGCA
The DNA here is from genome assembly GCA_963584105.1 of Alviniconcha strummeri. Taxonomy (NCBI): domain Eukaryota; kingdom Metazoa; phylum Mollusca; class Gastropoda; family Provannidae; genus Alviniconcha; species Alviniconcha strummeri. Next base: position 10,549,131 of record OY757556.1, read on the forward strand.
TCCTCTGTGCCCTGTAAGGAAACGGAAAACACTGGGAGTTTATTCCATCTCAGTGACGAAGAGCTGCAGCAAACATCTGCCCCAGTGCAGGTGCAGCTGACAATTAGAGACATGGTGCTGCCTCCTCTTCTTTCTTCTGCAAGTTTTTTTATGTTTTATATTCCGGAATTTTTATAATATATATCTGTATTTGTTTTGTTTTTGTTTTTACAAAAATACATGCATAGGGCATTCAAGACCATGCGACAATGATGCATTCAAAAAGTTCATAAATGGGAGATAAAGGGAGAAATCGGATCACCCTGTCTGCAACCCCTGCATACAGGAAACCATTCTGATAGCTGTCCATTAACTATGACACTAAGATTAATGTTTGTATAAAATATATCTATTCACCTGCATATATCTTTCTTAAAGCCAAATGCTTTCAAATCTTTAAGTATAAATTTCCAATCCACAGAGTTGAAAGCTTTTTCAAAATCTATGTTTAGTAGCACACCAGGCAAACTATTTTCCTTCAGATAAGCTATCATATCATATATCAGTTTCAGGTAATGTCCACTATATCTTCCCGACATAAACCATAAACCTGGTCTGATCTTCGTTCATTTGTTAGGGTAACATAGCTCTTATTTGGTTAGCAATAGCAGCTGATCCTATCTTATAGCAGCTGATCCTCTCTTAAAAACTATGTCCAATATTAAGATTTCTTCTCCGTCTTAACCTAAGAAAATCCAGAGGTCTTGCCTTTATCATGACCCCCAGTTATTAATTATTGCCATTGTCAGCAGTAACATTATTGTTATTTACCGAGTGGTCAAAGTTTTTCTATGCACAATTTCATATTCTATAATGTTTGGTTTACAGTGTGGGATCCCCTTTTCTGTGAATCACTGGTCATGCTGACTACCAGAGTAGTAGCACCAATGTTGACCATTTGATATTCTACAGTGTTTGGTTTACAGTGTGGGATCCCCTTTCCTGTGAATCACTGGTTACGCTGACTACCAGAGTAGCAGCACCAATTTTGACAATCTCAGCATACAGTGGTACTGGTGTCTGGTGCAACCACTTCATTCAACAGCTGTGATCATCATTCAAAACTGGTAATACAACACAGCATGACTTGTATGATGTTGGTGTTGCAAACATTTGTATGTTTATACTGCTTTCTGACAATGTTACATTTGCTCATAATTCTTTTTATCTCTAACTCACCTGGGAAAAGTACTCAAACCAGACATTTCAAAAGTACTGAAGAAAAACAGCTATTTCTGCCGTAAAAACAATCTCTTTTACAAGATTATTTTTACTGCAAAATACAACAAAATTACACATGTTTACATATGTATTTATGACGCTCAGCATTCTTCAGCCACAGTCCACTGAGAAAGGTTTCAAGAAAGCCTCAAATTTTGAACAGAATGTGGTGTTACTGTTGTTTTTATTTACACTAGATAAAAACAATCTCCTCTTCACTACTACTGTACAAGTAGTGGTACTGGCATGCCAACTAAAATGTAATGCAAAACTATGCCATATGGAAAACTATGCCATAATGGAAAACTATGTCATAATGGGGGAAATATGCCATAATGGAAAAATATATGCCAAAATGGAAACATATGCCATACTGAAAAATGATGCCATCAATGAAAAACTATGCCATAATGGAAAACTATGCCAATCTACTAAATCAAGGCAGGTACCAGGTACCCTAGCGGGTACCAAAGCAAATGTGTTGAAAGAATTCCAAAGCAGAAATCTGCACAGATTTAAATGGAATAAAATCTGATGGAACGACGCTATGGAAAATCTGCCAGACACAGGCAAAGAGGGAGTGGATGAGTGAGTGTGCATGCAACGTAAGAGAGTAAAAGACAGAGACATGCAGACAAACAGAGAGACAGAGAGACAGAGAAACACAATGACAAAGACACAGAGAATAAACAAATTTTTGCAACAAACCATCTGGACCCCACCCCCACCCCCGCCACCCCAACACACACACACACAAATTCCACCATAAAACTCATGAATGAGTACCAAAGGCAGGCAAATCTTTCCCATTATTTCAACATCTTCTTTCCATTCGCATCAGACTTTGCACCTGCAGCCTTGTCTGACACACGGTTGATCAACAGGCAGCCAGACTCCTCACAGCAAACCATTATAAAAAAATTATAAAATTTCAGCCACAAAAAAATTACAGGCAAATGCAGGTATACAAAAACAAAGAACCCCTCTCCCCAACCCCCCAAAACAAAACACCCAAATGAACGTACTTGGTGTTTTACACCCAGTGAACCATTACGCTTATATTAGGGCGATGATTAAGCAGATAATTATACACTTTTTTTAAACTTTTTTAAGTACTATAAGTATTACTGAATTACACAGACAATATATTTATTTAATTAAATTTTTTAAATGAAGGTCATGATAAGTATCTGGGGGGTGGGGAGGGGGGAGGGGAGACAAAAATGAATGCCAATTAAAGCACATTTTTACTGTCCTATACTTAACCACATATAAAAAAAAAAATGGAAAAGGCAACGCATGCTGGCCCAAACTGACAACATCACTCAGCCAAAAACATCCTCAAACTATAACCGTTAACCCAGGCACATTTTTTTCATAAAACCAATTAAAGCGACACCCTGTTAGTCTGCATACGTAGGCCTTAATCATGCAAGCACAGAACAACAACCGCACATGCATTGTCCCACAATGCTCTGGGTGAAACCTCCAACTCAAGCAGAGGAGCAACAACAAACAAACATGCAAACCAACCAAACACACACCCAACAAATCTCCTAGACAAATGACAAAGGCAGGACGGCAGATAACAAATTAAAAAAAAAGAGAAAAGACATGATGCTTTTTGTGTCTATAATATATATATATATATGTGCAGCCGTAAAACCGATCCCGTCAGTTCTAACCGTACACCAAGAGTTTTACCTTCAGTTTCTCTTTGAAGGCCTGATGAGTTCACACGCAGGGGGGAAAATCAGCACAGTCAGCATGTATACAGACACAAAAGCTGATGGCAAGACAAAAGCCGCTGGCAAAGGGAACACGGATAACCAACTCTGCCATGCATGGGATCTCCCTCCCTCCCCCCTTCCCTCCGCCTCCTCCCACTGACCCTGTGACAGATGGAACTTTTTTGGTCCCAACTCTGTCATGTATGGGATCTCCCTCCCTCCCCCATTCCCTCCGCCTCCTCCCACTGACCCTGTGACAGATGGAACTTTTTTGGTCCCAACTCTGTCATGTATGGGATCTCCCTCCCTCCCCCCTTCCCACCGCCTCCTCACACTGACCCTGTGATAGATGGAACTTTTTTGTCCCAACTCTGTCATGCATGGGATCTTCCCCCCACCCTATCCCCATGTCTCTGTGACAGATGGAACTTTTTTGGTCCCAACTCTGTCATGCATTGGACCCCCCCCCCCCCACACACACACACACACTCCCCTACTGTCCTTGTGATAAACGATTTTTTTTGGTCCCAACTCTGTTATGCAGGAGATCCTCCCCCCCCCCCCCCCCCCCCCCACTCAACCATGCGATCAATAAACCTTTCTTGTCCCAACTCTGTCATGCATGGGGTATCTCTGACAAGAGACGCAACCTTTTTGGTTAACAACATTAAAAACTGACACACAGGACATAAAAAGAAACAACATTCTTTCTAACTTTCAAAACTGACACAAAATCCATCTAGGAGAAGTTGAGTTATGGAGAGTTGTGCTTTAATACAACAATTTACTTGGTCGTGGTTGGGGGGGGGGGGGGGGGGGGGGGGGGGGTCTCTAGCAAAAGCACCTGGAAAAAAATCTGCGTAGTGTTCATATAATGTTTCACTTATAACATTTTACTTGGAATATGTGTCACAACACACTTGCATTCAAAAACTGATCCAGCGAGGCATAGATCAGAAAATCAATACAAAACAAACACACACACAAACAGAGCATCAGATTCACTGAATAAAAACAGTTCCCATAACTACACTAAAAATTTGTGTCATGTTAAGGAAGTGTCAGATCTACTGAACAAAAAAACAAACTGTTCCCATAACTACACCAAAAGTTGTGCCAAGGGAGCATATGATTCACTAAATAAAAACTGCCATAACTATGCCAAAAGTTTTGTTAAGGAAGCACTTGATCTACTGAACAAAAACTGTTCCCATAACTACACCAAAAATTGTGTTAAGGGAGCACCAGATTGAATAAAAATTGTTCCAATAACTGCACCAAAAATTCTGTTATGTTAATGGAGCACCAAAAAAAAAAAAAAATCCCATAACTACGCCAAAAATTGTGTCTTGTTATTGGAGCATCAGATCCACTAAATACAAAACGCTTCCATAACTACACCAAAAATTGTGTCTTGTTATTGGAGCATCAGATCCACTAAATACAAAACGCTTCCATAACTACACCAAAAATTGTGTCTTGTTATTGGAGCATCAGATCCACTAAATACAAAACGCTTCCATAACTACACCAAAAATTGTGTCTTGTTATTGGAGCATCAGATCCACTAAATACAAAACGCTTCCCATAACTACACCAAAAATTGTCTTGTTATTGGGGCATCAGATCCACTAAATACAAAACGCTTCCATAACTACACCAAAAATTGTGTGAAGTTATTATGGCAGCAGCCTCCTTGGTTCCTTGCACTTCATTTTGTTGTCCTTGACCCACTTCCACCATAACGTGACCAACAGCCTGAAGAGAGATCAGCCTTTAACAGGTGATCTGACAGATGTGCTTCACTCAGGCTGACGCAGCGCTGAACATTAAACACCAGAATCAATCTGCATTATTAATAATTTTTAGTTCTGGTTCTGATCAGGGTATCAGGATCATCTTCCAGTTTAAACAGTAACAACAACATTGAATCAAACGACTGACAAAGGAGCAGAGAGGCGTGCTGGTTAACGGCTTCCTACGGACAGAAATTCCTGCAATGAGAGGTACAGAGGCAGACAGCACGTGGCAGCATGTTGACTGCCAGCCTGAGAACTCACAGCGTAAGCCTTGCTGAAGTCCACCTCATCTTGCGTAGTTGCTCCGGATGGAATGTCATCAATGTGGAAAAGCCTGTTGAGAAGAAAAGATGTAAATCAGGTTTGCAGCTATGTCAAAAAAGGAGTGAGTGAATCCCCCCCCCCCCCCCCACCACCTCAGTCAGCTAAAAACAATGACACAAAAAACATTTATTTCTAAAGAGAGCAAAATCTGCTTTTCGATGTCAGTCACACACACGCACACACACACACACACATATGCACACACACACATACACCTGCACACACACACACATGCATGCACACACACACACACACACCTGCACACACACATGCACATGAGCGCGTGCACACCCACCCATGCGCGCACACAGTAAACACACACACGCACGCACACCACACACCCAGTATATTACTGGTTTCCACCACCCAAACAACCATGCAAGTCATATCACGGCAAACTGGCACAAAAGCAAACATCATTACATCACAGGGAATGTAGCACAAACACTGAAACAGAGTCTGCAATGCTCCCATCCGGATAGAGTGGGATAACAAACAGCTGTACCACACCAACAGAATGCCCCCAGCGTCTCATGACAGGTCCATGGGCTGCCTTAGAAGTCCATAGCCAATGGGCGACATGCAGGGCAGCACAAGTGGCTGTACCACACCAACAGAATGCCCCTATGTATCTCATGACAGGTCCATGGGCCGTCTTAGAAGTCCACAGCTACTGGGTGGGACGCAGGGCAGCACAACAAGTGGTGTACTACACCTACAAAATGCCCCTATGTGTCTTTAACAGGTCCATGGGCTGCCTTAGAAGTCCATTATAGCTACAGGGTGGGACCCTTGGCAGCGCAAGTGGTGTACTGCCCCAACAGAATGACCCCAGTGTCTCATGACAGGTCCACGGGCGGCCTTAAAAGTCCATAGCTACCGGGTGGGTCCATGGGCAGTACAAGTCGTGTACTACACTAACACGACAGGTCCATCTTCCTTAGAGGTCCATATGTACAAGGTGGGACCCTCAGTAGAGCAATGCCTCCGCCTCCCACCTCCACCTGTCCACCCCACCCCAGGGCAAGATGTATGGGCCAGGAGCTAAGGGTGAGGTAACTCTAACAAACAAACAAACAATGAATGCTAGGCAAAGGCACTGGAACGCAAGGCGCCCTTCTCACCAACCGCAGCACCACGCATCATCGCCCGCCGTGACCACACTCACTTTTCCGAGCCTGCTTTGCGCCTGGTGGACATCTCCAGGGTGGCCAGCTTCTTGGGGTTCTTGAACTGCCAGCAGTAGAAGGCCTCCTTGCAGGCGGAGATGATGTGCGTCTTGGTCATGGTCAGGTACACGGGGTCCATCTCGATGTACTTGGAGTCCAGCGGGGTGCCGATGGAGTTGCACAGCACCAGCACGTACTGGAATGCAACATGGAGGGGGAAGGAAGGGTGGGGGGTGGGACATAACTCTATAAGCTGCTGGTATTTCTGTTGCTTCTAAGTCCACACACAAACACATACAAGCACACACATACATGCACACACACACACACACACACACACTCACCTGCGCACACACACACACACACACACACACACACACACACACACACACACACACACAGACATAAACACACACACACACACACACACACACACACACACACACACACACACACACACACACACACACCTACTGTAATAAAAGAACACCAAATTATTAGTTGTTATCCTAGCTGGAGTCCACAATGAAGGCAAAATTCCATTATGGCACCCAAAATGAAAGTAACTCTACTTCTAAGCATATCTGATATATCATCAAAACTGCACAACTACTATGTTAGAATATTAATTTTATTATCAACACTTTAGAGCTGGACTGCACAACAAAACAATTAACACAGCAAAACATCACAATCAAGTGCAGATAAGAAGCCTAAACATGACAACCAAGTGCAGATAAGAAGCCTACATTTTGTTGTTTTGTAGCATGAAAAAGAGGTTTACCTTGAAAATTTACATGTTGCATTTTGCCACATTAAATAAGCCTTCCTTTTAACCCGTTATGTGTTTGGACTTTGGAGTCGGCTTACTTGTATGCAAGTAACAGTTGGATATGGGCGTTAACTCCTGCTTTCTCTTGCCTCTTTGTCTTCAAGCCATTACAGTTGTTTGCCTTGCTTCTCAAGCCTTCCAGCTACTCTGCAGTTTTCAATGCATTCTTTTACCCCCCCCCCCCCCCCCTGCAGTTTTCAATGCCTTCTTTTTAACCCCCCTGCAGTTTTCAATGCATTCTTTTTAACCCCCCCCACCCCCTGCAGTTTTCAGTGCATTCTTTTTAACCCCCCTGCAGTTTTCAATGCATTCTTTTTAACCCCCCTGCAGTTTTCAATGCATTCTTTTTAACCCCCCTGCAGTTTTCAATGCATTCTTTTTAACCCCCCTGCAGTTTTCAATGCATTCTTTTCAACTCCCCCCCCCCCCCCCCCCCCCTGCAGTTTTCAGTGCATTCTTTTTAACCCTCCTGCAGTTTTCAATGCATTCTTTTTAACCCCCCTGCAGTTTTCAATGCATTCTTTTTAACCCCCCTTCCCCCCCCCCCCCCCCCCAGTTTTCAATGCCTTCTTTTTAACCCCCCTGCAGTTTTCAATGCATTCTTTTTAAAACCCCTTGCAGTTTTCAATGCATTCTTTTTAACCCCCCTGCAGTTTTCAATGCATTCTTTTTAACCCCCCTTCCCCCCACCCACCCATCAAAAGAAGCAAAATTGTGCAAAAACACCTGTTCGTTGTGATTTCACCAAGGCAGTTAAGCTCAGGCCAACACTACAGCAGTGGTGAGTCTAGACAAAAGGTGAAGTCTGTTCTCACAAGCACAGCAGAGGTGAGTTTAGACAGGACAGGGTGAAGCCTATTTTCAATCTCTGTATATATATAACCTTAATGCTTCTGTTCCATAAATTTAGCCTAATTCAGCAACTGCAGCAGTGTCTGGTCACCCAAGTGGCCTCAACTCTGATTCTATTCCACACTAGACCCGCCTACCCACTGGTGACATACAAAGTAAATGATACCTAAAATGACCGCCTACCCACTGGTGACATACAAAATAAATGTTACCTAAAATGACCGCCTACCCACTGGTGACATACAAAATAAATGATACCTAAAATGACCGCCTACCCACTGGTGACATACAAAATAAATGATACCTAAAATGACCGCCTACCCACTGGTGACATACAAAATAAATGATACCTAAAATGACCGCCTACCCACTGGTGACATACAAAATAAATGATACCTAAAATGACCGCCTACCCACTGGTGACATACAAAATAAATGATACCTAAAATGACGGCCTACCCACTGGTGACATACATAATTACCATTTCCTAAAATGACCATCTACCCACTGGTGACATACAAAATAAATGTTACCTAAAATGACCGCCTACCCACTGGTGTCATACAAAATAAATGTTACCTAAAATGACAGCCTACCCACTGGTGACATACAAAATAAATGTTACCTAAAATGACCGCCTACCCACTGGTGACATACAGAATTACCATTTCCTAAAATGACCACCTACCCACTGGTGACATACAAAATTAATGTTATCTAAAATGACTGCCTACCCACTGGTGACATACAAAATTAATGTTACCTAAAATGACTGCCTACCCACTGGTGACATACAAAATTAATGTTACCTAAAATGACTGCCTACCCACTGGTGACATACAAAATTACCATGACCTAAAATGACCACCTACTCACTGATGACATAGAAAATTACCGTTACCTAAAATGAGCACCTACACACTGGTGACATAGAAAATTACCATGACCTAAACCGACATGTTTTGAGGCATGTGTGCCACATGCTTGGTGAGTGAAATCGTGGATCTCAAGTGCCTCTCGGGCTGACGGCAGCTTTAAGTCAAAAGATTCACTGCTCCCAGTACCCACACCCTCTCTCAAAACAATGTCCCACAACCACGGAAACAGTTTGTCAACAGTCCACACAAACATGTACCAAGCAATTTATAAAATGAGGTAGGTCCAGGTACCTCAGACAACCCTGCAAAGTATCTTCTTGTGCTGCGCGTTGTGCCTCAGATTTTGCTGGAGGTAACGTGCTACAGAAATGTCCATTATTAAAGTTGTTACACCGTAACTGTTATTTCTTCCCTCTCATTTCTGTACAGGTCTCTCAAACCTTTTTTTTTTCATCATCACCATCAGTAAAGTCCAAGACCTATTTATAAGCTCCTATTTATCCTGAAACCATCTGTACATTCCTGTAGACATGTGGCTTATTTTATTTTTATAATCCCTGTCACAGGATGTTAAAGATGTCACAGACAGACAAACACAGTGAGCCAGTTTGGCCTAGTGGTAAGGTGTTAGGCTGGTGAACAGGGACACATTGGTTTGAATCTGCTTCTGCTCTCCTTTCTCTTCAAAAGTTGTGGTCTGTGGACACTGTCTTGTGACTTTTGTCCCTCACAATTAATGGAACATTAAAATCGCTCTCATCACTGCCCATCTTAATGCAGGAATCATTCTGGTGGTGACAGTGTAGCGACAGGTATATAATCTCCCTCTCCCCCCACCTCTATACCCCTTTTCCTCCCTCCTCCCCGTCCCTAATAAGCCTTGTGGTTTCTGTGGACATTAAGCACCTTTTTTACTCACTGCCCATCTTAATGCAGGAGTCATTTTGGTGGTGACAGTGTAGCAATAGGTATATAATCTCCCCCTCCACCCACCTCCATACCCCTTTTCCTCCCTCCTCCCCGTCCCTAATAAGCCTTGTGGTTTCTGTGGACATTAAGCACCTTTTTTACTCACTGCCCATCTTAATGCAGGAGTCATTTTGGTGGTGACAGTGGAGCAATAGGTATATAATCTCCCTCTTCCCCACCCCTCTCTATGGACTCTCCCCCCACCTTCTCCCCGTCCCTAATAAGCCTGATGGTTTCTGGGATGTTAAGCACCATGTTTACTCACTGCCCATCTTAATGCAGGAGTCATTTTGGTGGTGACAGTGTAGCAATAGGTATATAACCTCCCTCTTCCCCACCCCTCTCCATGGACTCTCCCCCCACCTTCTCCCTGTCCCTAATCAGCCTGATGGTTTCAGTGGGTGTTAAGCACCATGTTGACTTGACTTTCCTTAACAAACACACAAAGCAGACCCAGCATGTGCCTCAAGCAACTGCAGTCACACTAAACACATTACCATTATTTCATCCTTGCTGGCTTTCTGCACAATAATAATCAGGTGCACATGATTTATTTATTTTTTAAACTCTGCAGACAATTTTACTGTTGCTTACTGATTTACTAACCTTCCAATAAAGCACAAACCCCAATTTTGTACACATTAACAACAACAGGCTGTGCATTACAACTTGAATCTTAAAAAACAAAACAAAAAAACCCTCTGATGATGAACCTTTGGTGGAGTTTATGTCCCTTGTAGGATGTATTAACTTGTATGCCAAGTCGGAGTCACCATAAGTGACTCAGGTCTTTGCTGTTGTGTTTGTGTGATGTGAGTGCTAATTAACTCCCTTGTGGGCTGATTCCCAGCTACAGGCTTATAAAGTTCGCACCAAACTTCCAGCAAGGGGCACATAAGTACTAAAAAAACACTTTAATAATAATTATGTGACCAGGGCAGCCACATTCCCAATGTGTGTTGTATTTCTGCGTGTCCAAATCATGGCACACATACCAGTGCTGCACAGACGTGAATGCATCCAGTTGCAGCCAGGGGCTATATGAACATTGTGGTGAGCCTGCACTGAAAGTTAACTCACGAAAAAAATTCACTTGCCGGACTGGGGAGTTGAACCTGTGTCAGCATCAGCAGCCAGCTAGACCCAACACTGAATCAACATAACTACATACATACATACATCCCAGTCCTCATCACTCATTCAAATCAAACTGATCTTTTTGCCTGATACTAGTATTTAAAAAAAACAAAATCCTCTCTTGTTTTTGCACTGTCTGACATTTACCTGCCCAACAACTTCATCCGCCTTGGTCGCCAGGCAACAGTAGTCGCCACAAGCTGTGATGGAGATGAGATTCTTTACATACTTCACGTATTTCTGGAACAGACATTATCGCAATTTTATACTTAGTCATGGTATTATAGCCCTTTTTTTCTGCTTCTTCTTTTGTTGTTGTTGTCATTCACTGTCATCTGCCCCTCATATGCATGTCTTGAGAAAATGAAAAACGCGATGTCAATTATATATTTTTTGATGTGGAACTTCTCATTCCAAACAGAGGTCAACTGTTCCTAAAAACAATTTCCCCAAAGACCCAAGAGCATCCATGCAAATAACATCCACACAGTAAAATGTAAAATGTGGTTCAATAAGTTAGTTCTTGGATTGCAACGTCTCATAAATCGCACAGGGCCATCCCAGGAGGAATCTCACATTAGAAATGGTTCTGTACCACCTCCAAACACAAGTCACTAAATCATGAGGAAAAAGCTAGCCTACAGTTCTGCACACAACAGAGACCTCAAGACATTCACAGCATGTCACTAGGTCTTGTAACAGGATTGATTTGTGATGCCCAGCATCAATTCTTCAGTCTCAGTTCATTGAGGAAAGTTTCAAGAAAACTGGAAATTTTGAACACAATGTGGGGTTACTGTGTTTTTATTTGCTCTAGCTAAAAAACAACACCTGCTATTACAGAACCTAAAGACATACTCTCGCTTCCATAGCATCAGAAAGAACTGTGCAAGTACCACAGCGCAAAGACTACTTGTGGGTATGTGATTCTTCTTCTGCATTCCTTTTTTTCAGTCGCGGTAGCATGCCTGTGTTTTTTCTGGAGACATCTGGAGTCTTTGACCGTTTTGAATTCCCCTGCCATATGGGCAGCTATCTTCTGTCCTTCAGGGTTGACTGGAGACGTACTGTACTCTTGCATGTCCAGACAATGGTATCACTGCCAATGCTTGCGATTTTTATTGTGCAAGCAAATGATAACACATGACTACACACTGGGGCTGTAAGAATACCGTATGAGTCCGCACTGAAAGCTGACCCTGGAAGAAAAATCCTTGGCTGCAATGGGGAGTCGAACATGCATCAGCAGCGCATCTGACCCAAGGCTCAGCCAAGTGAGCTACGTCCCTGCCCTACTGCCCATTGGGAATGCATTTACTGACCTCGTTGTTTTTGGTGTCCCAGAAGATGACGCAGTGCTCTGGACGGTCAGGTTTGGTGAAGGAGTAGACCACAGTGTTGGTGCAGTAGCCCCACTGCAACGGAAACACAATGAAATGAAAATGTTGAGAAAATTACAGGACATGTTCAGGCTCGGTGAAGGAGTAGACCACAGTGTTGGTGCAGTAGCCCCACTGCAACGGAAACACAATGAAATGAACATGTTGAGAAAATTACAGGACATGTTCAGGCTCGGTGAAGGAGTAGACCACAGTGTTGGTGCAGTAGCCCCACTGCAACAGAAACACAATGAAATGAAAATGTTGAGAAAATGACAGGACATGTTCAGGCTCGGTGAAGGAGTAGACCACAGTGTTGGTGCAGTAGCCCCACTGCAACGGAAACACAATGAAATGAAAATGTTGAGAAAATTACAGGACATGTTCAGGCTCGGTGAAGGAGTAGACCACAGTGTTGGTGCAGTAGCCCCACTGCAACGGAAACACAATGAAATGAAAATGTTGAGAAAATTACAGGACATGTTCAGGCTCGGTGAAGGAGTAGACCACAGTGTTGGTGCAGTAGCCCCACTGCAACGGAAACACAATGAAATGAAAATGTTGAGAAAATTACAGGACATGTTCAGGCTCGGTGAAGGAGTAGACCACAGTGTTGGTGCAGTAGCCCCACTGCAACAGGAACACAATGAAATGAAAATGTAAAAAAAAAAAAAAAAAGGCAGAGAAAATGATGGTATGGCTTGCAGTAGTCTGGGTTATGTTCAGGCTGGGTGAAGGAGCAGACTACAGTGTTTGTGCAGTAGCCCCTCTGTAACAGAAACACAATGAAACGAAAAGGCAGAGACAATGATGGAACGGCCTGCAGTAGTCCAGGTCAAGTTCAGGCTTGGTAAAAAAAAAGAAAATAAAAAGACCACAGTGCTTGTGCAGTAGTCCCACTGAAATGGAAACACAATGAAATGAAAAGGTACAGGCAATGACAGAACAGCCTCCAGTAGTCTGTGTCATGGTCAGGCTTGGTGAAAGAATAGGCAACAGTGTTTGTGCAGTAGTCCCACAGAAATGAAAACACAATGAAACGAAAAGGTAGAGGCAATGACAGAAACACCTTCAGCAGTCCGGGTCATGTTCAAGCTTGGTGAAGGAATAGACCAGTGTTTGTGCAACAGCTCAAGTGACACACATATTCTGAAAGGCAAGGTGGGATTGGGGGATGGGGGTGTGCGTGTGGCTGGGAACAACTATACAGTCATTTGAAGGCACGAGAGTAGGAATTGAAGACTTCTGTTTGTGAGCTTTCACTGGCTTCAACCTTTTCGTCACAGCACACTGTTGCACTTTTTCAGGCTTTAAAAAAGAAAGAAAGAAAAAAGCTGTCATAGCAAATATTTTCTTTAGCTGAATAGAGGTAGTTCTCTAGCTGAAAACAGCTAATTAGCTGACAATTTCCATGCCTGAGAAACACACAAAGAGAGAGAGACAGACTGACCGACAGACAGACAGACAGAGAGACAGAGGAGAGAGAGAGACAGACAGACAGAAACAGAGAAGAGAGACAGACAGACAGATGGACGGACGGACAGACACACAGAGGAGAGAGAGACAGACAGACAGAGATACAGAGAGCAATCCCCTTGTGCACACCTTGTAGTCAGGCCTGATGTTGGCGAAGTAGATGAAGCTGTCAACTGCCAGAGAGATGCGCAGACTGCCCCCTTCCCAGGAGCAGGAGTACATGCTCTTTCCAGGAACCTTCAGAGTCCGCAGATGCTGCACAACACACAACACAACCAGACAGCATGACAGGCAAACCTCAATATAACACCACTACGACTGAGTAAAACACTGCGACATTCATCGGCCTGTTAAAATGATACTGCAAAGGAATGGAGAAAAAAAACTTTAAAAAAAACTGACGGCGTTGTTAGCAAAACAGTCTTCACATGGTGTTACACTGCGGTGTCGTCTCCACCATGCTATGCCAAATCAAAGACGAAAAGAGGCAGAATCGGTGGTGCTGAGCACTCAAAACCCAAACGCTGAACGTGACTGAGCATGGTCACCTCATGGACAGATGGCTGTTAGTGTTAGGTGCTAGGCTTTGCACCCTGCCTAGATTCCTCTGGAGTCGAACCTTGCGAAGACTCTGCCCCACAAAAGCCCTTCAGATGAGACTGTAACCAAGGTCCTCTATGTGCGCATACACATGCAGAAAACTCACATATGCTGAAAAAACAAAAAAACAACAACAACAACCTCAAACAAGAATGGCTGCTTGCATTCTGAAACAAAATTTGCAGGTTGTATTTTGTCACAGTAAATGGTGTTCTCTTCAACCTTTTACGTGTTCACATACACTGGGTAAAGATTCTGGGGGTAAAGATCCTGTAGTCCATGTAAACGTTTGGTGGATTAAGAAAACACCAGCATAACCAAGCATGCACTGCAAGTGCCTGCAAAGTGTTGAAGTTGGTCATGATACAGATAAAGAAGATGAACAGCAGCATCTTGCAAAACAACATCGGCATGAATTTTTTGCCGAGACAGCAACAACACATATCAATTAACTCCCTTTGATACCAGACATTGCTGCTACATAAATCAAAACCACCATTTCCAGATAAGCAAATTTTGAACTCAACTGCATATAAACACAATAATATGCCTCCCATTAACTTTGTTACGAGAGCATAAAAATAGCTCACCTGTGAATGCAAGTTGGCTACAATAAATTGCACAAACACTGTACTATGTTAGGGGTTGTACATGCATATCACATTTCTTGTGATTCGAATGACTAAAACTGTAAAACATTTTTTTTTTAAAGATATACAAAAATTAAGAGACCTAAAATTTTTCAGTTACCTCTCCAAGGGGTGTGTAGAACTGCACCACATTCACTTCTTTGTCCTGCCCCAGTGCATGCTGGGAGCCAGCCACGGCCAAAATGGCACCGGTGTGATTCCAGGCAACCTGCGCCACTTGCATCCCTGTGTCTATCAGGATTGGGTCTGTAATAAATGGAACATCGCCATCTCTGATGTCAAGATTTTCCTCAACAAAATCAGGAGTTCATCTACAGATCCTACTCATTCTGCAACCAGCTATATATACGTAAAAATCTGCTGCCGGTCTGATTAAGTCACATGATAAAACATTAGCATAAATGATCTAAACAGAGAGAGAGAGAGAGAGAGAGAGAGAGAGAGAGTGAATGTGTATGCGTGTATACGCTTGTGCATGTGTTGGTATGTGTGTATGTGCATGTCAGTACACATACATGTGTGTTAGAATGTGTACATGTGTGTCAGTATGTGTCCATAAGTGTGTGCAGGCGTGTGCATGCAGGATCCCACAAAACAGTGTTACCCAGCTTACACACAAGCCCTCCGAAACAATCACTCACTTTCATCTGTCTCAGAGCGCATGATCTGGCATCGGCCATTGTCAAAGCAGAGGACGAGGGATGGGCAGTTGGGCTCCATATAACCATAGAGACCATTATACCATTCCAGCCCAGCGATGCGGATGGCCCCCGTCACGTTGGTCAGGCAAAACACCTGCAGCTTGCTCTGTCACCACAAACAGGAGTAAATGAGTGACTGAACAAGCAAGTGAGTCATGAGTCAGCCAGTGATTCAGTCTGTCAGTCAGTGATTCGGTCTGTGAGTGATTCAGTCCGTCGGCCAGCCAGTCGGAGATTCAGTCCCTCAGCCAGCCAGTCAGTGATTCAGTCAGTCGGTGATTCAGTCAGTCGGTCAGTCAGTTAGTGGTTCAGTCCATTGGCCAGCCAGTCAGTGATTCAGTCAGTCAGTCCATCAGCGATTCAGTCCATCAGCCAGCCAGTGACTGTCAGTTGGTGAGTGATTCAGCCAGTCAGTGATTCAGTCCATCAATCAGTGATTCAGTCAGCGTACCCATCCCACCACCCACCCCTTCCTACCCTAGCCAACACAAGCTACCCTCCCATTCTCCTGGACACTACACACATTGTTGATGTGTTTTTCTCTCTCCACCAGCTGACCTCTAACATTTACCCCCCCCCCACCCCCCCCGCACCATTCTCTTTCTTTCCTCTCTCTCCGTTCTTCTCTTTTTCTCTTGCTCTCTCTCTCATTTGTGTCCTTTTTAGGGCGTCTTTTTAGAGTCACTAAAACAATAAAGTTCCACAATGAAAAAAACCCAAGGGGGCTCACGATGAAGTTGCCAGTGTTGTCAAAGACGTGGACCTCCCCATTGGCGATGCCAAAGAGAATCTTCTTCCCGTCCGGTGACCACTGTAACAAAACATCACCGGCTGAATCAAACCACAGTGACGCAGCTGAAGATGAAATGCAGCTGCCTCCGCAGTAGAAGGCAGTACAGACAGAAACTGTTGTGTCAAAATCTACTACCAGCAGATGAGGCAGTAGAATACAGATTGATACAAGCTACTATTACTAATAGTAAGCTATAAAGAGAGAAAGAGGGAAAGGGAGAGGGAGAGAGAGAGGAAGAGAGACAGGGAGGGAGGGAGAGAGAGAGAGAGAGAGAGAGAGAGAGAGAGAGAGAGAGAGAAGAGAGTAACACAAACACACACACACACTAACAGAGAGGCTTTAAAGCAATTCATTACCTCAACGCATGCCAGAGTCAAGGACCGCAACTCTTTCCCCCAGATACGATTTCCATCCAGGGAGCCTACAATCACAGCCCCTAGACAAAAAAAAGAAGAGGAAAATGATTAAAACCCACAAGAGCAAATCACGCTGATGCAATCAATTCACATGGCCTTGAGTAAGGGTTATATGAGCTTTTTTCAACAACTTTCACCAATATCATATGATCACAAAAAACACAGCAAGACAAGGCAATGACAGACAGGAGGTATGTTTCCTCCAAATGAAGCACTGATGTCCCCTGTCTCCCACCCTAAACACACACACACACACACACACACACACTCACAAAACACACCACCCAACAATAACAAACCAAGCAAACACCAAACAAGATTTGTTGCCTGAAAACAGCAACCCAAAATTCTGACTGCATATTTTGGTTTATGGTGATCTACCATCAAATTAAGTTTGGTTGCAAAAGAATCATTGGTTCAGAAAATATAGTCAAAAGTCATATTTTCATTGCATAAGCCCTCACTGTGACCTTGACCCCAAAGACTGCAAGCCAACTTTTTTGGCATGACACCCCAGCTTATGCTGATTGATCACAATAACAAGTTTGATTACAAAAGGTCGAACAGCTCAGAAGATACTGTCCAGACAAACACACTAAAAAAAAAACTATAAAAAAACCCACTGAACATTTGCTGTGACCTTCACCCTGAACACAACCCAACATTTTCACTGGACACTTTGGCTTACGGTGAACTACCATCACACAGAGTTTGGTTTAAAAAGAATCATTAGTTCAGAAGATATGGTAGAAACAGTCATATTTTCATCATATACGCCCCTCTCAAAAGCAGCCCATTTTTTTCCACATGACGTTCCATCCCGTGATGTTGCACAACCATACTGTATCAGGTTACAAAGGGTCGAGCCACTCAGAACATATCCTCAGATGGACATGGTAACTCCAGTATACCCCCCCACCCACCACACCCCCTCCCCCAGATTTGAAATCAAAGCTGCTAAGGGCAAAGCACCCAGTGCACACACAGACAGAAGCCGAGCCCCATACCATCTTCATAAACGATGCAGATCTTCTGTCCGTCAGCAGTCCACTTCATGCCACGCACCACCGACTTGTTCCTGTTGTTGATCATTTCCTCGTACCATGAACCTGGGGAGTGAGAACATACCCTTTGGTCATACAGCTAGGGAGAACGTACCCTTTGGTCATACAACTAGGGAGAACGTACCCTTTGGTCATACAACTAGGGAGAACGTACCCTTTGGTCATGCAACTAGGGAGAACATACCCTTTGGTCATACAGCTAGGGAGAACATACCCTTTGGTCATACAACTAGGGAGAACGTACCCTTTGGTCATGCAACCACTCTTAATGAGCTAAGCCATGGCAGACCAGAAGATTGAAAGCAAGGTTGGGGCGTGCAGAAATGGTGAGAGAGTGTGGATATTTTGTTGTCTGCACCATAGCCTATATAATGTAGGCTTCTATTTCTAAGCCTTGCTTTCAGTATCAGTTACCTTGGCGACTGTTCTTCCTGAATGTTTCTCAGAAGTGGTCCATCTGACCAGGCTTAGGACATCAAGGTAGAGCGCGTTTTAAGCATAAGCACCACACATTTACTCTTTGTCAGGCAAATAAAATATAAACCGACTCCTTCTGAAAAGTGACTGTTTAAATTTTCTTATTTTTTATTAAAGGCAAGATCTGTGCAGACATAAAATTTTGACACATAAAAAAAAAAAAAGGTAACATTCTCATGAAAATGTGCATAACCACAGTGCTAGTCAACAACTACAGCCACTTTCTCTTGCACGCCACCCACATGGATGAAACGGTAATCTGGTGGTTGCAAGGACTAGCACCCAAGGCTGATGACAGTGGCACTGCTCACCCTTGTACAGCATCCAGACAATGATGAGGCCAGCTTACCCTTGAACAGCATCCACACAGTGATGAGGCCAGCTTACCCTTGTACAGCATCCACACAGTGATGAGGCCAGCTTACCCTTGTACAGCATCCAGACAATGATGAGGCCATACTGGTCGCTGGTGGTCAGCTTCTGGTGATGCTCGTTCCATGCCACAACCTGCACCGCTCCTGTTCGACACAAAGCAATAAAAATAATGAATACTTAGAGAGCCTAACCCGTACAGGCCCTAAGCGCTTACACATTCTTTACAAATACATACTGTCAAAATTCAATGCATACAACATGAATGCACACCCAGAGACTTGCACACACACACCAACAAAAAGCAAAAACATTGACAAAATGTACAGCGTGTGAATCTAAATCAAATCAAATAATCAAATCACATCTCTTTCTTTCTTTCTTTCTTCTCGATCGCCACTACACTGACAGCCCAGTCTGCAAGATGAATGCAGCTGTTTTCTCCAGTTCCTACTTCCTCGAATCAAATAAATCTTTATTGTTCGTCAGTATACACAGCATAAAAATGAAAAAAAACATCTTGGCCATTCATCAGCTGTGCAGAGCAAGGTTCTGCATTAAAACTACTAACTAGAACACAAAGACAGAAAAGCTGTCAACAAACAGAAAGCTTGCTGGAGCTCAGCAGTCCTAGTCAGCATCTCATACTTGAAAACAACTGCTGAGACAGACAGACTGATGACTGAACAGATAAACACAATGGTAGACAGGCAGACAGACTGATGACTGAACAGATAAACACAATGGTAGACAGGCAGACAGACTGATGACTGAACAGATAAACACAATGGTAGACAGGCAGACAGACTGATGACTGAACAGATAAACACAATGGTAGACAGGCAGACAGACTGATGACTGAACAGATAAACACAATGGTAGACAGGCAGACAGACTGATGACTGAACAGATAAACACGATGGTAGACTGGCAGAAACACAGGCAGACTGACTGATGACTGAACAGATAAACACAATGGTAGACAGGCAGATAGAATACAGAAATGTTATTGTCTATGAATAACATAGAAATTTGCCTTATCACTGCATAAAAGATACCAGTAAGATAACACATGGTATAAACTATAATACATAACACATAAGTACAAGATAAGATCATAGATATAATGCAAATACCAGTAAACAGCCTCATACTCATAGAGTCAAACGCTACCTCCAAACATAGTATGTTGAATATGACAGCAAAAGCAGAATAAACATCAATATCAATTCTGACATGCAGGCAGACAGATGACTGAACAGATCAACACAATGGTACACAGGCAAACACACAGATAACTGAACAGACAAACACAATGGTAGACAGGCAGACACACAGGCAGAGACTGAACAGATAAACACAATGGTAGATAGGCACACACACAGCCAGACAAATTGATGACTGAACAAATAAACAAAATGGTAGCCAGGCAGACACACAGCCAGATGACTGAACAGATAAACAATTGTAAACGGTCGATGGAAGTTGCAGGTTGGAAGTAAGGAACAACAAATGAGCCACAGCCAGAGGTTCCTGATTTTATTTCTTCCTCCCCCCCCCCGCCTTTTTTTTTTTGATGGTACTGCAAGAGGCCATTGGAATTGCCTCTCGCTTTCTCTAGCACTGTCTCCACATCTTTTCCTTTGACCTCTATGGCTGTGACTGTTATTAGAGGCTCATTTGTTGTTTGATTGATTGATTGATGATCACTTATATAGTGCTATTCTCCGCTCTCTTGAGCAGACTCACTGTGCTTGCATATGATTCTACATGAGTGACTAGCTTTATAGTTTAGTTTTTTTAAATATCCACTGAAGTGGTGTACTTACATGGCTGGTGCCACATGAAACTGCAGCCATCTCAGCTCAAGTCCTGTGTACACCATACAACCATGTTCCATGTCACTTCATGCAAAGCCACATATGTAAGGTGTATGCATGTTTAGCTGTAACCTGCCACCTGCACCTTTGGCAGAATGACCGGGGTCTTTTACGTGCTGCTGCGGTAACACGGGGGTGGAACGGATACTGAAATAAGAGTCAGCACAGAAAGTCGACCCTGGAGAAGAAAATTCTCCTGCTGCTCCAGCAGGGATTCGTATCTGCAACCTTTCGATCACGAGTCCAGCGCTCTACCCACTGAACTATCCGCGCCGCCTCAACCTGCTACTTACATTGACGGTTTACACAATGGTAGACAAGACACACAGGCAGTCAGACCTACCACTATGTCCTTCCAGTGACTGGTTCATGGACAGGTTGCTAGGAGCAGCCAACCCTTTCACCTTGGCATCTTTGCCTGGAACCGAAAATAAGTCTGTGAGTAGCCAGCAAAACAGGTACACTTACCAAACAATAAAAAAGCAATCAGTACAAAACAAGGAAAATGTATTCACAATAAGAAGACAAAGTACAAGAAAAACAACATAATAATAATAACTCATATAATATATATTAGCGCTATGCCCCATAAAAAAATAAGAGCTTGTGGCGCTGTCTTCATTAGGGAGACAAAAATATACCTGCCTTGTACCCACACAGAAGAAAGATAGAAAAAAAAGAGGAAGAAGAAGAAACAGACCAGAAGAAGACAGTTACAAAAAATGAAGGGGAAGTAATGACTAAAAAACAACAACAACATAAAAAACATTCTAACAGGATGACAAGCTTGTATCTTTAAGTTTTATTTTCAAACCTAAAGCAACATAAACATAGTAATTAGTATTCACTTATCACACAGATCAAAATACTGTTTAATACAATTTGAATGTGTCTGATCTGTCAAGCCAATATTTCATCACAGTCCCCCCCCCCCCCCCCCACCCCCCCCCTTTCCTCCTGTTTTATGATCCAAATATTCATGTCATAAAAAATACAGATTTAATGGACAACAAAAATTCAGTACCAAATCCTGCTACTAACAAAACTAAATCAAACAACTGAAAGAAACCACAAAAAAACTTCAATACTCTTAGTCTTACAGTATTCGTCAACCAAAATATTACTTAATAAATTCAACTTTAAAATCAATCAATCAAACACAAGACATTTCTGAATATAAAAATATATAAAAAAGTTAGTCCCTTAATTTGCTTTTTTGATCCTTTTAGTATTTAAGTATTTGAATATTCAAAGTCTTCACCTATAATCCTACTCTTAATCTTAGGCAGAACTCTGTCTCTGTCTCTCTAATTTACTGCTTCAGTGGAAAAAACAAAAACAAAAACAAAACAGAACAAAAAGCATTCATGATACAACGATAACTGCAAGAACAAAACCAGATGGGCATGGAATTCAATTATGTACATCTGAAATCAATAAGATATAAACATTAAAAAGAGCAGTCAACCAAACAACTCAATTAAACAGACCCCCACCCCCATTCCAAAGTCTATAACGTATAAGTAAACCTGAAACTATTCAAAAAACAATAACCAAAACCAAAACCAAAGAAACAAACCAACCATACCAGGACACACCACAACTGCAAACATCCAAAACCAATGAGTTACAGGATCAATCTGTTTCTATGCCAAGAATATGGGATTGATAATGATCTAAAATCAACTGATCACCCTCACCAAATCTGATATTCCTTAGATTTTTAAAGATTTTTTTCTTCTTTAAAAAAAAAAAAAAAAAAAAAAATCTTCATCCTACGCTTGAAGTTGAAGCAAAGGAACCAAACAAGACCAACAAGCCAACAAATGTGAGACAGCTATACAGGTTATATATTCCTTTTCACTTCTCTGCCGATACATCAATGATATTCTGATCACCGTTTGCTTACAAGCAGTTTTCAGTTCTTGCTTAAAAACTACACTCCATCTTTTTTTTAGCACCTCCACCCTCAGCAGCTGTACCCTCACTGCAGTCACTGCAGACCTTACCATCCTTGGCACTGGCATCTTTTGCACTAGCATCTTTGGAGTTTGCATCTTTGGAGGTTGCACTAGATGGCTTGATTTCTTCATTTTCATTTCCATCTTTGTTTTCTTTTTTGTCAGATTCTGCCCAGTCACATTTACATGCAGCACAGTGATGTAATAACAGGAAAACAAAATATGACCACTATGGCAGTTTAATTTAAGCAAAACAAATGTTATTACATTTTCCATTTGTAGAATAAGGAAAGTTTGCTACATGCCTTAGACCAAATGAAGTTCTAAACCTAAGATATACATACAGTTACTAACTTACAACGATAATCGCAGAAACATACTAACACAAGGAATCGGGTCTATGCCCATTACACAGAGGAACTTCCTAAGAACAACTCCATAAAGTTCTGCTTGCCTTGAGACACTGCCAGTCTTGTAACAACATTTACAAAGTGAAAAGCACGACATTTATAAGCATGCAGGGCTGAGTGGAACCAGCCAAGCTCAAACCTTCAAAGTTTAATTCAAATGGTGAACATTGCATTTGCCCATTTGCTCCAATAGATTTCCAGCTTTCTGTCGCCCAGGGGCCCATCAGGGCCCGAAGCTGGGTACGGAGTGGGATTTTGCTGACTGGCAACTGCCGTTCTAGTTCTCCTCCTAGCATTACCACTTTTTTGTCCAGTAAATTCTGCACTTAGTTTGACTGAAGGAATTTTAACTCTGTGAAGTGAAGGCAGGACTAACCTGAAAATGTGTGCGTGTGTGTGTGTGTGTGTGTGTGTGCATGCTTGCGTGTGTATGTGTGTGTGCGTGCATGCTTGCGTGTGTATGTGTGTGTGCGTGCATGTGTGAAAGGAGTCATTCTGACGATCCTAGTGCTTTGCTTAAATTCAAGGGGGTTTCAATGATAGATCTACATAATTCCATTTAAAAAAGAGGAAAGTCTCACCAGCTTGCATTTCCAGTTTCAAGACCTTCAGCAGCCCTTCCTCTCCTCCGCAGGCGATGTAGCCATGTTCCCGATTCCAAGACACACATCTCAGCTTGGTGTTGTTTGGGATTGCAATCTGGGGATAGAAGCAGCATACACTATAGCATAGCGCTCGGGATTGCAATCTGGGGATAAAAACAGCATAGAGTGTGAGATGCAGTCACTCTAGTCCTAACTCTTACTGCCTCATCTGCAAGTTAGTCACTGTACTATTGTCCAAAGGTGTGCTTGCATATCATTGTGAATGTGTGTCACTCTGTCAGTGTGTGTGTGTGTGTGTGTGTGTGTGTGTGTGTGTGTGTGTGTGTGTGTGTGTGTGTCTGTTCATGACTCCATATCTTATTCAGGCATGGGCTTCAATAAGCAGTTGCAGGAAGTAGTTGCAGACCTGACCTAAAAAGTTTTTAGTAGTAATCTAAAAATAAACTAAACTTTTTGAACATTTTGTTATTATTGTTTTTGTTTTTTCATGCCTAAATCCACAACATATTGCTGTATTTAGATTTTAGCTGCTATTTTGGGTCACAAATATAACCATAAATCATTAAAACTGGTTCATATGCTGCAAATGAAGCCACAATTAGCAACAGAAAGTGAGTCTTATCAATGTCATAGTTGTGTCTTTGAATAGTATCAGTGACACTAGCAATGTCACTTGTCAGTAGTCATATTCTGTACTCTCATTAAACAAGGATGTCAGACCAGATCTAGCAAACTTACTGGCCAGTAACCCAGTAGAAAACTACATCTTAAACAACGACAGATGCTACACAGTGACACACTGCACTTGTACAACACCAAACGCTACACGCACCCCGTCTTTCCACGAACTATCAAGTATCATAGCCCGGAATCAATTTTCAGCAAAGTCCACTAAGACTTCTGTGCTTTCAGTCAACCCTGGTTTCGGCCATGCGCCGATAGACCACCACCGATGTGCATCTCATCCCGTCGCACCAATGCCAGATTCCTGGACGCTAGCGATGTATACTACAGAAATTCAAGTTGCAAATTTTGGCTACGACGGAACCGATTATGAACGTGTTTAAATGATTCTGATGATATTTTTCCCCAAATGGCGTTCAAAATGTCACAGCAATTTCCGACCGCCCCTTTGGATGTTATCAATGCTTACCTTTTTGCTCAAATATACAAACATGATGATTTTCGGCGAAAAATCACTAGCGACAACAAAGTTTTGCAAATCAAGCCGCCATGCTTGACTCCAAACAAGCCGCCGATGGAATGTCTCGTTGCCAACGAGAATTGACTTCGAGAGCAGCAAAGCATCACGGTTACTACTTCCTTTCGTGTCCACGTTTTCTTTAGGTGAGAATGGCTGAAAACTATGTCTAGAATATTTTAATTAATTTCTTTTTTTGACTGGTTACTTTGCTTTGATTAGTGATCTGTCTAGGGACAGTAGCTTATACCTTGTGTTTACTGTCTTTTCAGGTTGGAAAGAGAACCTGTTCCAGCACCATGGTTGTTCAAAAGAAATCGGTAAGTGGGCAGCATCGTCGCACGTGTAAAAAAACTAAAATGGCGGATCTTCACATTCACCGACCCCGTTCTTCATCCGTATAGTGTTCAACTTCAGCATTATAAAAACTGTAAAACTTTTTAGCGAGTGCTGGGTTATTTTGGTGTTTCCACAATCCACCGAACACCGACATGGACTGGCGGAGTAACTGTGTTTGTCATCTTTTTGCATGCGTATAGAAACGGTATACATACAGGTGGCCTCGGTTTATACTTATAGTTTCATTCGAAGGATTTTTTCTAAAGTAACTGATTAAAGAAAAAAAATCCGGAGGCCAGAGTTTTACCCCTATACACAATGGGTTGAACGGCTATTTTTCAGTGCTCATGTAAACGTGTGGTTGCCTGTCACACCTTTATGTGCACAGCGCACATGAAGATTGCTGCGCACGTTAAAAGATCCCTGTCGACTTCTCAACAAGACTAAGACAGTGACTGAGTGAGTGTCCTGATGACTGGCCAGTTTTAGTAGAAAAATGTTTTCTCAATAAGCAAAATGATTGTGATTCACCTAACAAAAGAACTAAAACTGACCCACAGATTCTGAGGACAAGCAACCAGTAAGGCCAGAGAAAAAATAACTTTTGGGCCCACTTCATCTCTGTGGCCTGTCGTCTCAAGATATCAACAGAAAACCTTCCTCGAAACAGTCCCTGTGTGGAACAGTCTCCTGGAGAACTGTTCTCTTTCCAATGCAGAGACTGAGAGGGCAGCACATCCTTTAATTGCCAGTCCCATCTTGCAACTTTTATCAGCTTCATTTTTTTAATTTTAGTTCCTGCACAACCCACCCCCCACCCAAAGGCATAGCCTTCCAAACTTTGGAAGTTGACAGCAATACAGAATATGCACACACACACACAAATGATGTTCACCATGTAGCCACTCCTATGCAGCTATACTTTTGGAAATGTTCATATGTCATAACTGTGGTCGACGTGTACTTGAGCTGGACTTTGGACCATTGCACAACTTGTCTGCTGACCGTTGCATTCAGATTTCTGTGCGTAAATGACTTGCAGAAAAAGGCGGCGGAGAACATCAATGCCAGGCTGGCTTTGGTGATGAAGTCTGGCAAGTACTTCCTGGGCTACAAGCAGACCCTGAAGACACTGCGTCAGGGCAAAGCCAAGCTCGTTATCATCGCCAACAACACCCCACCCCTCAGGTAGGGACTTCGGTTCCTGAGTCCATGGGTCAGGAAAGCACTTGGTTGAGCAGGGTTTGTGAGCTGCAAACTCCGCCCTTTCCATTCCAGCTGTTCTTACACTAGTTATAGAGGAGAGTGTTTTTATTGTTTTAGTATTGTCTACCTCAGTACTTGTGACATTTGTTTGAAAATAAAAGAATATCACCACAAAGTATTCTACCTCAGTACCTGTGACATAGGAAACTTATGAAAAGAAGGATGAGACTTCTGTATGCTATCCTAGATTTATGTTTCTGTCTAATAATTGGTGTTTTGGAAGTAGAAACAAGATTGACTTGTTGACTTACACATGATGTAGAAATGTGTGTAGACGTTAATGGCTTCGGAGTTGCTGCGGCAACAAAGATGAAGTCAGCCAGGTGTTTCATGTCTTTTTCTTTTTCTTTGAAGCTGAGATGGATGACCCTCTTGTGGTAAGGCTTGCTTCTGCACGTCTGACGTTTTGATATAATAGAAAGCTGTGGTACGTGGAGGAAGTATTCAAAGGTAGTGTTTCACAGTATATTTCTTTATTTTGCAGATACAGTGTTGTGTGTGGTTGTCTTTAAGCTGTTCTCAAGGGTGGTGCTGGTTTTGGCTGAATGATTTGACTCTTGTTCCAGCTTGTGTGGATGTGAAGTTTATATGGCGAGAAGTCATAAAACCCCTTCCATGTGCTGAATGGTAATACCTTTACGGTAATGTCAATGGTGTTTTTTCAATAATAGAACTTTTTTCCAGAGGCTGACGTGAGAAAGGTGTTTTAGGGTGGAGATGAGGGTAGAACAAGGGCATGATCATAAGGATCCAAGTGGAAAAAGTAGCCCATCATTGTTCACTTGCTTCAGGAGTTTTCGGCATGAAGCAAAAACTCTGGCCAGTTTTATTTCTCCTGTCAGATATGGACAGTTTTCAAGCTTTGGACATTCTTCTTTTTTAGGTATCTGGATTGATGCAGCTTGAAGTGTTCATCTGGCTAATGTGGCCTGTTTGTGGTTACAGGAAGAGTGAGATCGAGTACTACGCTATGCTGGCCAAGACAGGCGTGCACCACTACAACGGCAACAACATTGAGCTGGGTACTGCCTGCGGAAAGTACTTCCGGGTGTGCACCCTCTCCATCACTGATCCAGGTAAGTTGCCGACTTGTGAATCCAGACATGAACACTGAATATGTTCCCATCCCCCCCACAGCTGTTCCCAGAAGCCTCTTTAGTTAAAGCCAGTGCCCCAGAATCTAGGTCAGCTACACAGGTGGCCCCACTTGAGATACCCGATAGCTGAGCGGTCCAGCCACAGACATGCTGCTGCCAGCAGCAAATTATAGCAGCCGTCTTTTACCCCCTCCCTTTCCCAGCGACATCTCACCACAGAGTTGTACAGCAGACCATTGAAAAGTTCTTATTTTGAAGTTTACACAGACACCAAATACGTTTGGTACGACGTGCTTTTTTTCTCAACAAAACAACATATACATCACAACATCAGTATATCTGCTACAGGAAGCACTCATTTAAAATCAGGCCAGACTCTCAAAGAAAAACTCACAGGGGGTGTAAACAGTATACCATTTTGGCAAGAGGGCCTTGCATGCAAACTATGAAAATGTGCGCAGTACACACATAAAACGTATGAAACAAAGCAACATTGAAAAACAGCAAACATGCATCACAACATCAATATGTTCACTACTGGAAACACTCACTTAAAATACAGAAAGCACCATGTACACTCAGCAGCCTACAAGTTGAAAATCAGAAGCAGCCGGCTAGTACTGACCACTGCTGGTACTGATCTAGATTCCACTGACAGAGCAGCTATGTGGGGGAGCTAAAAATAGCTCAGCCAGTGAGCAGCTAAAGCACCCGATTTTAAGCCTGTGGAACAGCCGTGCCCCGTTTCCTCTTTCAGCCCAAGGTGTTTTTTAGGAGGGGAGTGGGGAACTATTGAATGCTGGGAGTTGAAGATCGAAACACATGAAAGGTTAAAAAGAATGCCGTTTATTAGGACAAAACACAACATGCGATTTTGGGGGCTAATTCACTGGGAGATCCCCATCATGGTGAAAAATGTGTGTGTGTTTTTGGGGGGGGGGGCATTCAGGGATACTTTTTTCCACTTTTTATATCTCTTTTTAATTTTTAATGCTGCTCATTCTAAGTGATGAGACCATGGAAAGTTGGAGGTTTTCTGTCACTTGCCTTTGGGTTTTGTTTGTTGTTGACTAGATTTGGCTTGATCAAACAAAACGTTTTCTGTTTTCAGGTGATTCGGACATCATCCGTAGCATGCCAGCTGGGGACCCACAGCAGGCTTCCTAAACTTGCTACCGTCTGAAAGGGAAGGGTTACTTTGCATGTCAGTTGAATAAATGATTGACCTGTCATACTTGGCTTGTGTGGGTGTGTATTGAGCAACTGTGTGTGCAGATGTGTTGATTGGATTCCGCTGTTAAATGGGTGGATACATGCATAATGCACACACACATACACAATAGCTGTAAATAAGAACCTAATTTGGGCTTCAGAATGTTCCACAAGTATACTATTAATAAAGAAAAGTATTGCTGGATATGAGAAACTGCTCTGCCATTTGGTGCCACATGCAAGTTGGCTATCACAGTCTGCAGTGCTGATCACTTGCAATTTTGACATTAGCGTCTTGTTCATAGGGCTGTCAAATGGCTTGATGTTCACATGGGTCAACTGAGAAACTACCGTTAAAAACAGACCAAATGGTGCAAATCTGCTCATTGAAGGCTAGAATTTACTCCTCAACATCCTGACAATCTGGCAACTACCATCAACTGATTTGCATTTTGGCTAGCATGGTGTAATGGGAAATATAATTGATTGGTTGAGTTGCTTTACGTCCACATAGACCATAGGCTTATTAGGGATGGGAGCCCATGACAGCAACCTCAACTTCCACGCAGCTCCTGAGCTCTGCAGAACTGATGCTTCAGTGGAACAGTTTATGTTGTGGTCACTTCAAATAGTGAACTGGAAAGTACTCTGCGAGTGTTTTTAAAATTCCGAATGGGGATTGGGAATAGCTTGGGGGTTGGAATTGTAGCAGGAGCAATGGGAGAATGTTATTCTCCAGGGTCAGCTTTCTGCGCTGACTCGTTTTGGTATCTGTTCTACCACGCTAGCCATACAAGATCCCCGAGTCATTCTGGCGAAAGCGCCAGGGTATGTTACGCTATGCATGCACCCTATGTATGTGGCTTGCAGAAATGATGCTGTAAACTGGTGTATGGTATGCACAAAATGTGTGCTGATACTGCTGGAATTTCACATGGCACCAGCCATGTAACAACAAAACAGTGCTGTAAAATTATTCTGAGGAGCCTATGACTAGAGCACAGTTGGTCTGCACAGAAGGAGAGAATGGCACTATGAGTTACCATTGTGAAGTGGTTAGGGTTCATCTCAACAAGGTCAACAAATGTTCATTTATATATAAATTTCTACGTGAAGACTTCCTGGTGTGCATTTTATATTCAGCATACAATCTAAAGAAAGAAAATCTGAAACTGGAATGACTGCTAGCGTGCTTAAACAAGATCCAAACGCGTAAAGGGCTTAAAAGAACTATAACGATGTGATGATGATGCAAATTTTCAGGGAAATCTCCTTTTTCAAGATACAAAATTACCATTAAATGGTAAAAAAAGAAGAAGAAATTTACACTTGTCTGCTTTTGGACCTGTTTTGTTGTTGGTTTGTGTTTGATTAAGCAGATAAGTATACTACCTCTTATTTTTCATCGTTTAAGTGTTAATTAGAAAATGGGGATTACCCCCCAAATAAATAGCATTCTTTTGAACCTTTTTAATCTATCGATGTATTGTGCACAAGGACGCTTGGTGATGATGTGGGACTTAATGTCCTCAGATGTCGGGCTGACTCAGGCTTGGTCGGCTTCATTTGTATTTTATCTTCGTCTTCAGGAGGCGGAAGCTTTCATAAAGGGAGATAATAAATCATCCAATTTGCATCATGATTTATACTTGTTATCTCCCTTGCAATAACTGCTGCTCCGATTGCCGATTTATATAATTGTTTTTCATTCAGCAGTGTTTAATAGTAATAATAATAGATAACTTTTGTATAGCGCTATTCTCTGGTGTACACAAACTCACTGCGCTTTACCACATTTTCTAAGTTTCACAAACATAATACATATAATTGTGACAACTAACAATGTATAATACATAGCCATTTGGTTAACTCCGGAGTGAACTTTTCATGACGTATTTCAGCGCTCTAGCAAGGTTCCCAGGGTCCATGAAAATTAGATCAAAGACAATCTCGTATGCTACAATGAAAAAACGTGTGGATCAGGAAAAGGAAAGGGATTTGCAGAACAATATCCAGAGCTTAGAAACTAAAATTAAATTGACAGAAGATGAGAAAGGGAAATTAGAATCTTATAAACAGGAGCTAATTGCACTTAGAGAGAAAAAGATGGAGGGAGTTCTGCTTCGATCGAGAGCGAGATGGGTCGCCGAAGGAGAAAAAATAACAAAATATTTTTGTGCACTTGA
The DNA here is from genome assembly GCA_963584105.1 of Alviniconcha strummeri. Classification (NCBI taxonomy): domain Eukaryota; kingdom Metazoa; phylum Mollusca; class Gastropoda; family Provannidae; genus Alviniconcha; species Alviniconcha strummeri. Next base: position 10,580,167 of record OY757556.1, read on the forward strand.
AAAACGTAATTACGTTAGTAAACAAATGATTAGGCTTACTTTAAACAATGGTGAGGAAATATATGAAACTAAGGACATTATAAAGGAAGTCAAAATGTTTTATGAAAGATTATATTCTGACAGACAATTAGAAGATTGTGAAATATTAGACTTGGTTGAGGATATACCAACATTGACAGTGCAAGAAAAGACCTCACTCGAAGGGGAAATTACTTTAGACGAAGCAAGCGTTGCACTCAAGAGCATGAAAAACAATAAAAGCCCAGGCTCTGATGGTTTTACTGTTGAATTCTTTAAGTTTTTTTGGCGACAGCTGGGTGCATTCGTTGTTAAATCATTAAATAATGGGTTTAGAAAAGGTGAATTATCATCAACGCAGAAAGAAGGAATAATAATATGCATACCAAAAGGGAACAAATCAAAAGACCTGATAAAAAACTGGAGGCCAATTTCACTCCTTAATGTTGTTTACAAAATAGGATCCACTTGTATTGCTAATCGCTTAAAACGTGTCCTGCCATCTTTGATCAGTGAAGACCAAACTGGGTTTATGGCCAATAGATATATAGGAGATAATATTCGACTGATATACGATTTAATCAGTTACTTGAACAAAGAAAACATGCCTGGGCTACTCTTGTGCTTAGACTTTGAAAAAGCCTTCGATTCAGTGGACTGGAGATTTATGTTTAAAGTTTTACATGCGTTTGGATTTGGGCCCGATATTAGCCAGTGGATATTCACATTTTATAGACATATAAAGTCATCTGTCGCGGTTAATGGACAATTATCAGAATGGTTTTCAATTCAGAGGGGATGTAGACAGGGGGACCCAATATCACCATATTTATTTATACTATGCGTAGAAATACTTGCTATTATGATTAGGCAAAATAAGAATATTAAAGGTATTTTAATAGGAGAAACTGAGTACAAAATCTCGCAGTATGCTGATGATACTGAAATTATGTTAGAAGGTGACAAGAACTCATTTGAGGAAACAGTTAAGATTATTAATACATTTGGGAATAAGTCAGGTCTCTTCTTGAACGCGGGGAAGACTAGTGCTATATGGCTTGGTAATAAAAGAAATTCACCCATTAAATATATGCCAAATTTGCATATGGATTGGAACCCACCTAAATTTAAAATACTTGGTATTTGGTTTACTAATAATTTAAAAGAGTGTGAGCAACTCAACTTTCGCGAGAAATTTTTGGAAATAAAAGCATTGTACAAAGTATGGTTAAAAAGACAAATAACACCACTCGGTAGAGTAGCTGTTCTGAAGTCGCTGATTTTGTCTAAAATTATCCACCTATGGATTTTATTGCCAAATCCACCAGACAGTCTGGTGGACGCGTTGCAGAAGACCGTGTTTCAGTTTGTATGGAATAGAAAACAAGACAGGATAAGTAGGAAAGTAACCGTCAAAACTATTGCAAAGGGAGGACTTGGCATACCAAATATTAGACATTATATTAATGCGCTGAAGCTAAGTTGGATACGAAAACTAAAAACAAGTGATCACAAGTGGAAAGGTATAATTACATCAACTTACCCGAAAGTGTTACTGCTTGAACAATTGGGATCAAGCCTCCCTACTCAGGAAAATAATTTTAATATGTTTTGGATTCATGTATTTAAAGCATATAGAGAGTTTGGTAAACACATGCAGGTAGAGAACTCAGAAGAACTAGTCGCAGATCCTATTTTCTGCAACGACAATATTCTGGTTGGAAACAAAACTGTTTTTTATAAAAAGTGGATAGACAAAGGTGTATGTTTTATCAAAAACATTCTGAATGAAAATGGTACGTTTATGCTATTTAAAAGGTTTAAAGAAATATACAGAATTAATACTGATTACATTACATATATTGGATGTGTACAAGCTATTAAAAGCTACATACGTAAAATGGGACTAACAGTTGAGAGTAACAGTTCAACCGATTTGACAAAGACGCTTAAGATTATTTACAGTCAACAAAAGGGCTCACGCCTGTATTATGAAATGCTTACACAGGGTAAAGATAAACCTAAGTGCTGTGATAAATGGGAAGCAAGATTGAATACAGACATTGACTGGAGCAGAAACTTTAAGAAAATGCAAAACATCCAAGAAATAAAACTAAAATGGTTCCAGATAAGACTTGTACATAGGATATTAGCTACCAATATTGTTTTAATGCACATGGGTATTGAAAATGACATTAACTGTTCTTTTTGTAGACAGGAAAGAGACTCTATTAATCACATTTTTTGGAGATGTGTGTACGTAAAGTCTTTTTGGGAACAGTTCCAGACTACACTTAATACCGGGAGCTCAAATGCGAGGACAGTAACGCTTAATGAAAATTTTGTACTTTTTGGTTACGACAGCCAAATTAAATCGGACAGCACCTTTGATTTGATAATTTTGCGTGCAAAATTCTATATTTATACTTGTAAGATCAACAAGAATATACCTCAACTGCACCTGTTCAAACAATATTTAAAAAATACATTTGATGTAGACAAATATAATGCGACATTAACGATGTCATATGACAAGATAGCAGCCGAATGGTTGCATTACAAAAAGCTGATACAAATCTAGACGAGGTTGTTAATGACGTTAATAATCTTGTAAATTGTACTCATTGCCATGGTCCTTCTTTTTTTTTTTTTTTTTTTTTTTTCCTTCTTTCTGTTTTGTATATGTGTGTGGGTGTGTGGGTGTGCCTTTTTTTCTTCTTTTTTTTCTTTTTTTCTTCTTCGTACTTTACCTTAGATATATGAATGAGAGGGGGGGGGAGGAGAGAGAGAAAAAATTGTAATGGATGGATACATGTTAATGAATAAAAATAAATAAATAAAAAAAAAAAAAAAAAAAAAAACACAGCTCAACCAAAAACAGAAAAAAAAAAAAAAAAAAAAAATTTTTTTTTTATAGTGTTCTATATTTGGGACAACTCTGAATGTACGGGCATATGTAGATTTTCCAGGTCATGTAGCCTAAGCTACCAACTTGGATGTTTGCTTGCTGGCTGTTGTTGTGATCTAATGATGTTTTATGATTGGTGTGAATGTGTGATGAGTGTATTTGGCACCATAAAACATTCATAGTGGAAATGTATTGACATTTGGCAATAAAGTTGTAAACTGTAAAAAAAAAAAAAAAAAAAAAAAGGTTCCCAGGGTCCTTACAAGTACTTACAAATTGAAATTGCCAAAAATGCACATGGGTAGTTATAAAAGCCTAATTTTTCCAGGTCAGTGACACTGGATGGTTCCACACATTTACTGAAATTTGAAAACATTCGGCCATAGGTTCAGATGATGTCTGAAGCAGACGATGCTTTCCTCCATGTTCATTTAGATCACGTGCAGCTGAAATCACGGTCGCAAGATTACGCGATAACTTCTGGGTCAGCCATTTGTTCGCAACTAAATTCGAACTGTGCCAGAACCTGAGCTAACAGCAATGATGCCGAGAAAAGGTTTGTTCCAAGACCACTGGCTAAAGGACATTGCATACCAGAAGTGGGTTCTAGAAGATAAGCCGCTGGACAAACACTATGCTCGATGCGTGGCATGTTCCTTACTGTTGTGATGGTCCTTACAAAATCTAACATTGGTCCTTACAAGTCCTTGTAAAGGCATTATTTGGCTCTCGTCCAAGTCCCTGGGAACCATGATATATGTATCGTGTTCGAGGATGCTGTCTTCGGGCTTGGTGATGATGATGTGGGGCTTAATGTCCTCGGATATCGGGCTGACTCAGACTTGGTCAGCTTCATTTGTATTTTATCTCCGTCTTGGCGGGAGAAAGCTTCCATAAAGGGAGATAATAAATCGTCCAATTCGCATCACGGTTTACGCTTGTTACCTCCCTTGCAATATCACTGCTGCGCCAATTTCCGATTTATATAAATTATATAATTATAATTGTTTTTCATTCGTGAGCCGGTTTGGCCTAGCGGTAAGGCGTTAGGCTGGTAAGCAGAAGGACCTCGGTTCAATACCGCTTCGGCTCTCCTTTCTCTTCAAAAAGGTACGGTTTGTGGACATTTCCTACTGAAACATTACTGAAAATGGCTCTCATCGCTGCCCATCTTTCTTAATGCAGGAATCACTTCCTACTGAAACATTAAAATGGCTCTCATCGCTGCCCATCATTCTTAATGCAGGAATCATTCTGGTGACAGTGTGGCGATAGGTATATAATCTCCCTCTCCCCCCACCTCCATACCCCTTTTCCCCCCTTCTCCCCGTCCCTAATAAGCCTTACGGTTTCAGTGGACGTTAAGCACCATGTTTACTTATTTACTGTTTTCCATTCTAATTTAGCAGTGTTTTTCACTGGAGTTAACTTAGTATGACGTAATTCAGCACTCTAGAGAAGGGCTGTTGGTGGAATGGGGGGGGGGGGGGGGGGGGGGTAAAATTTGCAGGCAGATTCAGGTGAGAAAAAAATAACGGGGAAAAAAATTAAATAACAAAGACGGTATTCATACACTGAAAGCCGTTCAGCAACACCGTTGCCTCGGTTACCGTGCGTTATGAAGTCGCGAGTAAGGCAGTATCTCGCAAATCGATGGTTTAGCCTACGTCAGTCACTGTCTGCGCAATGCCGGCCGTGAATCTGCACTGAACTGTAACACAATGCCAGGTGAGTTGTTCCCTGCATTATTAATTACCGTGCATTCATGTCTGGCATTTTCAGACTCTCGACCTCAGCGCACCTCGAACTCTAAGCACTGGTTTACGACAGCTTTCCCGCTCCAGCTGCTGTCATAAGGTCGCCGAAGGCTAACAAGCTAACTGACAGTTTTTCGTTGGTCGCGGTCAAATCCGGGCAGTAAGTTTAACAGACAACCGCTCAGACTAAAGTAAGTAAGCATGGTGCTTCACGTCCACAGAAACCATAAGGCTTATTAGGGACGGGGAGAAGGTAGGCGAAGGGTGTATGAAGGTGGGGGAAGAGGGAGATAACATATACCCGCTACCGCTATACTGTCCCCACCAGAATGAGTCATTATGGTGGTGACAGTGTAGCGATAGGTATATATATGGTCTCTCCACCCCCCCCCCCCCCACCTTCATACACCCTTCGCCTACCTTCTCCCCGTCCCTAATAAGCCGTACGGTTTCTGTGGACGTTAAGCACCATGTTTATTTACTTACTTACTCCCCTCCCCCACCTTTCTCCCCGGCCCTAATGAGCCCTGTGGTGTCTGTGGACGTTAAGCACCATGTTTATTTACTTACTTACCCCCCGCCCCCTCCTCCGCCCTTCTTCCCGGGCCTAATGAGCCCTGTGGTGTCTGTGGACGTTAAGCACCATGTTTATTTACTTACTTACTCCCCTTCTCCACCCTTCTCCCCGGCCCTAATGAGCCCTGTGGTGTCTGTGGACGTTAAGCACCATGTTTATTTACTTACTTACCCCCGGCCCCCTCCTCCACCCTTCTCCCCGGCCCTAATGAGCCCTGTGGTGTCTGTGAACGTTAAGCACCATGTTTATTTACTTACTTACCCCCCTCTTCCACCCTTCTCCCCGGCCCTAATGAGCCCTGTGGTGTCTGTGGACGTTAAGCACCATGTTTATTTACTTACTTACCCCCGGCCCCCTCCTCCACCCTTCTCCCCGGCCCTAATGAGCCCTGTGGTGTCTGTGGACGTTAAGCACCATGTTTATTTACTTACTTACCCCCCTCCTCCGCCCTTCTCCCCGGCCCTAATGAGCCCTGTGGTGTCTGTGGACGTTAACCCTTTCACTGCCATACTTGCCGCATCGTCGCTGGAAAACAACGACCAATACAAGTGCCAGATTTTAAATCATTAAGGCTTTTCCGCTCTTCGCATGAACACGTGAAAGGACTTCTACCGAAAAGGCACAGCATTGAAAGTAGAGTTAATGTTACAGGCCCATCAGATATGCTGTTTGCAGGCCGTGTTTCTGTGCACTTTTCAGCCCGGAAAATGTACGTGCTGAGGCAGTTAAGGGGTCAAGCACCGAGTTTACTTGCTTCTCTCGACAAGCAATCCTTCAGACCTTCTTCGCCTTTACACTCCTTAATAATATTAATCATAGATAATTCAGTCTTCAGAAGAGTTACTGACAAATCCGGGTGTTCACGGCTGCACTGAGTAGAACTGAGCAACTCGTGTCGTGACAAAAATCCAGCGTTCAGGAGCTGTGTGAAAGTCGAGGTGGCCGTCCTGGACTGTCCGTCCTAACGAGCCTTCTGGCTTTCGTGGACGTAAATGTTTATTGAACCATGCTTCGGCATTGGTCTCAGCTTGTCTCTAATATGTCAGCCGACATCCGAGGACATTAAGCATTACTTCATCATGACAAAAATCCAGGCAGCTCCGCTATTCTGCAGACACCTGAGTGTTAGAGTAGGCTACCATCCTTCAGCACTAACTCCATAAGTAACTAACATGGTGCTTAACGTCCACAGAAACCATAAGGTTATTAGTGAAGGGGGTATGGAGGTGGGGGGGAGAGGGAGAGTATATACTTATCGCTACA
>OY757556.1:10591689-10596249 GCA_963584105.1 Alviniconcha strummeri
GGTTTCTGTGGACGTTAAGCACCATGTTTACTTATTGCGCATTTCAAGATGAGGCCCTTGAAAAGCGTTCAAATAAAATTAAAATATCTTCTTTAATTTAGTTTTTAAACATAAGACGTTCCTTGTATAGGCATGGCTGTAACACTGATGCGACAAAGCTATATTCTGAAACGCTCCAGGTTCCTTAGAGAGAATAAATCATTAACATGTGTGTGCTGGTCACTGCGCGAGTGCAAAGCATACAAGTGGAAAACCACCGCGGCGTCCGACTCAGTCTTAATCAGCAGCAGATTTACAGTCTGCCATGTACCTCTAGAGACAAACACACTCGCCGAGACACTTTGGACATACATGCACTAAACAGGAAACTTTGATCGGGAATTACAAATTAAAGGAACACTGCTGATAGACTATAGAAACAGTCAGGAACTCAGGAGCTGTGTGAAAGTCGAGTTGGCCGTCCTGGGCTCCCCGTCCCTATTAGTCCTTATGGTCTCTGTGGACATAACATTTGAAGAAGAAGAAACAGTAATGATAGCACACAGGATACGTAATATCGTTGGAAAGCTTTCTCAGCTATAAATTTGCATCCCGGGAGGCCTATTAGGGACGGGGACAAGGGGGGAAGGGGAAAGAGTGAAGACTCGACAGGCGCCAACCCGGAAGACCGAGGCTGCCGAGGACCGCCGCCTGAACAACAAAATGTTAAAGCCCGTTCTTAACTGGGCGAATGTTTGTTCGCCGAACATACTTCGGACACTTCGACGAACTATGATTCGTTTCTTAATTGAACAGTTAGTTCGCTGAATATGGTTCGGACAGTCCAAACTTTACTTCATTCTCAGCTGGCTTGTAATGAGATGTAAGCTTCGGCCCGAACTTGCGGCAGACACGCAGCAGACACGCAGCAGACAGCATGATCGAAAGTTTATGCTAAAGTCAAGTCAGTATACTTTCATCATCCCTCACAGGGTAATTCAACTAACTGCTATCTCATTCTGGGTCTACGAGACAAGGCTGCGCCTCCCACAAGTCAACAAGTAAACAAATTCCCTCCGAAGCGAGTGAAGAACCTAACGACACCGTCATCCATTTTTATTTTTGTCTTTTCTTCATCCACAGGAGATCTCTGCTCTCAGCCAATCAGAGGCAGTGATCGTCGAATTGGGCGAATGTTCCCAGAACGTGTTGAGCGAAGCTCTTTGGACCCCGAATATAGCTTCGACGAATACTTTCAACTAGGTTCACGGAGAAAAGTTCGCCCAATTAAGAACCAACTAGCTTCGCCGAATACTTCCAACTAGGTTCGCGAAGAAACATTCGCCCAATTAAGAACGGGCTTAAGGCAGTGTCCGTCCGGCATTGCACAGCGACCACCGTACCACACGATTGCTGTCCCAACTGCTATGCACAACAGAGTCCGTGCCCGTAGCTCCGCCGTTGGGAAGCAACTGAAGCAAAAGAAATCCAACTTCAGTTCAAGCCCAGCTCCACCTCCCTGCTCTTGATCTCTTCTGGGCTAACTTGAGGGTCCAGCACCACCACCCTCCTCTTGATCTCGCCTGGACCCTCGAGTGAGATCAGGCGCTAACCGTCCGGCGCATCAATCACTGAGGGCGGTTAGATCCCTTGAAGTGTTGCTTTACGTCCACAGAAACCGTAGGTTTATTAGGGACGGGAGCCCAGGACGTCCACCTCGACTTTCACACAGCTCCTGAGCTCTGGTTCGATCCTTTCCTTCAGGTGATGCTAAATGTCCTCGGATGACCATTGACATATTAGGGACAAGCTGAGACCAATGCCGAAGCATGGTTCAATATAGCTTTACGTCCATGGAAACCATAAGGCTCGTTAGCGGGATGGACAGCCCAGGACGGCCACCTCGACTCTCACACAGCTCCTGAACTGTGGGCTCGATCCCTTCACCTTCGGCTCGATCCTAAAGTAAGTAAACATGGTGCTTAACGTCCACAGAAACCATAAGGCTTATTAGGGACGGGGAGAAGGGGGGAAGGGGGTTGGGAGGTGGGGAAGAGCGAGATTATATACCTATCGCTACACTTCGATCCTTCCACCTTCCTTCCTTTTGTAGCTGGTGCAAAGTGTAGCTTACTGTCTTTTTGCTGTAACACTGAGTCGTCTCGGTCAACAAACTTCCGTCTTGCGCAGGGACAGATAACTCTAAACTCACTTCTCTAATCAGCAGAAATGGCGGGTAAAGTGAGCGCCACACATGACGATCGACAGTGTAGCGATAGGTATATACTCTCCCATTCCCTCCCCACCTCCATAACCCCCTTCCCTCCTTCTCCCCGTCCCTATTAAGCGCAAAGCCTCATGGTTTCTGTGGACGTTAAGCACCATGTTTACTTACTTACGGCGACGATCGAGCTGCCGTTCGCACCGCTCCCTATCATGTGGCTGATGCGGAGGACGGTCCGCGCCTGATCTCACTCAAACCCGATTAAAAATACAAATCTTTATAATTTGTAATCTTTGTTCAAATGGATCGCGTGTCAGCATCACCGTGGATACGGCGGTTGAAACGCGGGCTCAGAGAAGCATCGGTTTGAACCTGTCCGTTCCAAATGAACTAATCACAGCGTGCTATATTATTGATCGCTTTTATATAGCGCTATTCTCCGCTCTCGAGCAGACTCACTGCGCTCGCATGTGATTCTACATGAGTGAACAGCTTTTTATAGCGCGTTTTTGAATATCCACCGAAGTGGTGTGTGTACTTAAAGCGCTGGCATGGCTGGTGCCACAAGAAACTGCTGCCATCTCGGCGCGTTCTGTGTACTCCATACAATCACGCACTTCATGCAAAGTCACATACGTAAGGTGTATGCGTGTTTAGCTGTAACTTGCCACCCGCGCTTTTGGCAGAATGACCGGGGTCTTTTACGTGCTACTGCGGTAACACAGGGGTGGAACGGATACCGAAATTAGAGTCAGCACAGAAAGTCGACCCTGGAGAATAAAATTCTCCCGCCGCTCCAGCAGGGATTCGAACCCGCGACCTTTCAATCACGAGTCCGGCGCTCTAACCACTGAGCTATCCCTGCCCCCACCGGGCAAGACCACGACTATTGACAAGACCACGACGACTACTACTACTACTGCTGCCGCTGCTGCCGCTGCTGACACTACTCATAGTTTGTAATGCACTCCGCACTCCGCAGCGACCCCTCGTGAGCACTCACCAAAAAAAAAGAAAAAAAGAAAAAGAAGAAACAACAACAACAAAACACCACCACCACCATTACCAAAAAAAAAAAAAAAAAAAGAAGAAACAACAACAACAAAACACCACCACCACCACCACCATTACCAAAAAAAAACCAAAAAAAAAAAACCCACCATAACTCGAACATCTGAATATACATTACAGGCACAGTCAGTCATGTGATAATGACACTGTTTACACGTCACAGTATTGGACACTATAAGGGGTGTTGAGGGTATTTTTTGGTTCCAGCTAGCCCCTGTCACGCGGCATGTTCAAGTCACGACAAACCGTCCAGAATGGGACTGGGGTGTGTGTGTGTGGTGGTGGGGGGAGGGGGGGGGGGGGGGTGAAGGGGTATGAGTGCTGGAGTTGGGGTGGGGGTGGGTGTGGTATGTGGTTCCCGGTAGCTCCGAGGTGTCTACCCCCCGGAGAAGAATTTTCACGCCAGGCCCTCACACACACACACACACACACACACACACACACACACACACACACACACACACACACACACACACACATGGTGTTGAGAGATGGGTTGGGGGGAGCCTGGTGGAGGGTCTGGGGAAGGGGGGTGGAGGGGGGTGGCGAAGTTCGGCCAGGTTGTATGTCAATGTTTACTGGCAACCTGTCTGCAGGCCTGACTGAGTCTTTGCAGAACTGTCACAAACCGCCACTGAGACACTGAAGGCCCGTGGCACGGTTTCAATGAACTCTGTGAAGGCCAAGGTCGGAGATCACTCGATCAGTGAAAAGGGAGGGTAACTCGAGAGGCCGCACGATTAGTTGGATAGGTTGACTGCCCTTCCAGTAAGTAAGTAAGTAAACATGGTGCTTAACGTCCACAGAAACACATAAGGCTTATTAGGGACGGGGAGAAGGGGGGCAAGGTGGCATGGAGGTGGGGGGAGAGGGAGATTATATACCTATCGCTAAACTGTCACCACCAGAATGACTTCTGCATTAAGATGGGCAGCGATGAGAGCCATTTTAATGTTTCAGTAGGAAGTGATGGACAAAGTCACAAGACAGTGTCCACGAACCACAACCTTTTCTGAAGAGAAAGGAGAGCCGAAGCGGTATCGAACCGAGGTCCTTCCGCTTACCAGCCTAACGCCTTACCGCTAGGCCAAACCGGCTCACTAGGCCCTTCCAGGCCTTAGGTCCATGCTTTAACCCCTCAGTTTTTGGAGTCGGGCGAAAGACAGTACTCAGTGGTGCGACCGGTGCGTGACTGAGGTTCAGACAGCCGAAACTGTAAACAAGGTGCTTAACCCCTTCGCTGCCAGAGCATGTAAAAGTTCCAGGCTGAAAGATGCGTGGACGCT
>OY757556.1:10596449-10628949 GCA_963584105.1 Alviniconcha strummeri
CCCACACCCACACAGAGACATAAATGAACACACCAGCCTTCTCAGCTCGCTTCCTCAGCTTGGCTCGCCTCTTTTTCTCTCGCTTGGTGCTCGCCTTGTCTGCAGAAGCGGAAGCCCCTTGGTAGGCCCCCGGTCTATAAGAATACGCAGATGAAGGTCTGTCTCGGCTCCACGCAGAGGATGGCCCAGCTGGGTATCGGCCAAAGTTGTGCATGCCGCTGTCCAACACGCAGAAGAAAACAGGAGATGAACGGGACATTTTACAAGGTAAAACGTCTCCTGGCAAAGTCTCTAGGATAAAATCTACCCAAGGTTATGATTTCGTTCTCTTACAGACTAGAAACGCAAGGTAAATAAAATCCACCCAAAGTCATGAATAAATACACGTTCTCTTGCAGAAAAATATGTCACGTAACGCATATAAAATCCACCCAAAATCATGAACACATCCTCTTGCAGAAAAACATGTGACGCAAAGTAAATAAAATCCACCCAAAGCCGTGACTACCTCATCTTACACAAACTTGTAACACAAGGTAGATAAAATCCCACAAAGGCCTTATATATGTCCTCTAACAGAAACCTAAAATACAAGATAAACTCCATCCACATCATAATCCTCTTACAAAACAGAAACATGACACACAAAGTACATAAAACCAAACAAGAGTCATACATCCTCTTACAGGAACTTGTAACCCTACTCACAAGGGAAATAATCCAACAAGGCCACACATCCTTTTACAGACTATTCCACGAGTCACAGATATGTAAATCTAAAATATATACAAGGTTACACTATGAGAAGTAGTGGGGCAAACCATCCAGTCGACAGTCCATACAATCACACACACACACACACAAAAAAAAAACACCCCACTATACAAGTATGTTTACAACATTCTTCCAATGCAAAGCTTTGACCACAAGCTAATGCTTAAGCCCGTTCTTAACTGGGCGAAGGTTTGTTTGCCAAACATATTTCGGACAGTTTGACAAACTATGACTCATTTCGTAACGGAAATTTTAGTTCGCCGAACATGGTTCGGGCGACATGAGATGCAAGCTTCGGCCCGAACTTGTGGCAGATGCGCAGCAGACAGCATGATCGAAAATGTAGACTAAAGTCAAGTCAATATACTTTAATCATCCCTCTACAAACACACACGCACGCACACACACACACACACACACACACACACACACACACACATAACTGACTGTAGCAGAAACTGGGTACAGGCCCTGGGTGGTACAAAGTGAGTGTAGGTATTACGGGCTAGCCTGTCATATCTATTTTATTACAACATGAGTGCAGGCATCATATGGTAGCCTGTCATAGCATTTTTGTCGCTTGCTTTAGCTCGTTTTGGGACAAAAATCTGAAACAAGAATCCCTCCCCTCCCACACCTCCTCACCTTTCTCTGTCATTTTTAGTTTTACATCATATAATATTCATTACATCATACCTATTACACATCATTGTTATGCCAACATTCTTCCGGCAAGCACTGAACACAATAACCAAAAACAAAAAAAACAAAAAAGTAGGTTACTTCACCTCTCATATCATTTTTCATTGTTTTTAACCGTTTCACTGTTGTTTAAGTGTCGTTTCGTGGCCCAAAGAAGGGGATTTCCCTGAAAATTTGCATCATGTTGTCTATGTCATATTAATAAATAAGCATTCTTTTGAATCTTTTATTATGTGTTTGGACACACTTACAGTTATCCTGTCTGCTGTGTTTTAATGCATGAGAAGAGTCAGGCTCCCACCACAGTGGCTGAATTTGAGTGAAAAACTGGGTCTTTTTTAAAATTCCCTTCCTATCAATAAGGCTTGTGACGCTTCTTTGCCTCTGGTCCCCTTTAACGTGACAGCTGTATAGGGAAAGCTGGCAACAGAGTTCCTTAGTAACTGGATTTTACTGTCACGTTCACTGCACAGGGTCACCCCAGGACAAGGTGGCACTGGAAGGGTTAAGCTTTCTTACAAACAAAAGGGTTAAACCTCATACCATCTCAGGAGCAGCTGGCAATGGAAGGTTTAAGTTTTCTTACAAACAATAGGGTTAAACCTCATACCATCTCAGGAGCAGCTGGCAATGGAAGGGTTAAGCTTTCTTACAAACAATAGGGTTAAACCTCATACCATCTCAGGAGCAGCTGGCAATGGAAGGGTTAAGTTTTCTTACAAACAATAGGGTTAAACCTCATACCATCTCAGGAGGAGCTGGCAATGGAAGGGTTAAGTTTTCTTACAAACAAAAGGGTTAAACCTCATACCATCTCAGGAGCTGGCAATGGAAGGGTCAAGCTTTCTTACAAACAAAAGGGTTAAACCTCATACCATCTCAGGAGCTGGCAATGGAAGGGTTAAACTTTCTTACAAGCAACAGGGTTAAACCTCATACCATCTCAGGAGGAGCTGGCAATGGAAGGGTTAAACTTTCTTACAAGCAACAGGGTTAAACCTCATACCATCTCAGGAGGAGCTGGCAATGGAAGGGTTAAACTTTCTTACAAACAAAAGGGTTAAACCTCATACCATCTCAGGAGCCTGCAATGGAAGGGTCAAGCTTTCTTACAAACAAAAGGGTTAAACCTCATACCATCTCAGGAGCTGGCAATGGAAGGGTTAAACTTTCTTACAAGCAACAGGGTTAAACCTCATACCATCTCAGGAGCTGGCAATGGAAGGGTTAAACTTTCTTACAAACAATAGGGTTAAACCTCATACCATCTCAGGAGCTGGCAATGGAAGGGTTAAAGTAAAAGTCCAAGGTTTTTAAGTATGCAAAATGACCATCGAAATGACTGACAAATGAGTCACTAGTTTCAGATTTAATGAAATAAAAAAGTTTAATTGGGTTTTTAATCAATTTTATTTTCTGTAGGCTTCCCCGGAAGTGAGATCAGTCTGGGGAGTCAGTGCGGTTACCATCTTAGATTCTTCAGTAAACTGTGTATGCGTGTGGTCGACAAAAAAGTTTACTATGCCGGCCTACTGTGTTGCCGCGAACTGTAACAATTTGCAGACGACCCCAGGTATAACAATGCACGAGCCCCCATGCAATTGACCCGCAGTGAGGCAAAAGTGGATTAAGTTTATACAATTCAAATGAGCTGACTTTCTTGCTGCGCTGCATCACGCCCATTTGTGTCGCGAGCACTTCAGTGAGTGCGATTTCGCAAACCCCATGGAATACTGCATGGGGTTTGCTTCAAAGCTGACATGATGTTCCGGTACTCTTTCAAAATCCTGCCTGACAGGCTCAAACTGATACGGCTGTATCCTTGTGGGTCTCTCGGGCAAAGTATCAGTTGCGTCTTCGGAGCTCAAGTTGGCCATTTTGCAGCGACTCCCCAGAGAGTGAAGTAGTAGGCATATGGTCACGTGATTTGGGCATCATGGCGACGCTTTCGGTATGACAGAAAATGCCTTTTTTTTCGTGCATTGATAACCCTCAGACCACAGTTTCACCTACATCATCATTCTCAGCGAGCTTTAACGGAAATCGTGTCAAAAATCACCCCTAACCTTGGACTTGTCCTTTAAGCTTTCTTACAAACAAAAGGGTTAAACCTCATACCATCTCAGGAGGAGCTGGCAATGGAAGGGTTAAGCTTTCTTACAAGCAACAGGGTTAAACCTCATACCTAAAATGAGAAAAGAAGTAGATCCCTGCATCATCACCGTCATCATCAGAACTGTCGTAGCCAAAGGGATCGAAGGCACTGCGTGTGGTCCGTGGGGGAGCAAAGTCTGATGCACACGAGACAGAAGGCTCACAAATGGACAGTAAGATCAACTACTGCTTACATCCCAACACTTCTCAATTGGATTTCATGTATCCCCTCCCTCTCCCCCCCCCCCCCCCCCCATGAAGTCCAGCAACCTCCCCCCCCCCCCCCACCCCCACCCCACTCTCCAAAAAGAAATTTCTGTAAAATTTGACTGAACCAGAAACAAGCCATCTGTTTCTCATAAAGTCAATGTCGTATTTCCATTTCTGTTACAGCGCTGGTGTAAGTCAAAACAGAAAATAAATCTCAAGCAAGAATGATTGCTAGTGTTCTAAAACAAGACGCAAACGCATAAAAGATTTTTTTTAAATTTTTTATGGTAATAATTATTTGGACAAAATCTGCATGCTGTGTTTTGTACTAATACTGAACAGTGCTCTTTTGAACCTTTTATGTGTCTGGTGTAAGAAAAGCTCAATCTTTTTTGATCAGCAACAGCAAATTTCAGCCATCGATTTTACATAATCAGACATCAGATTCAGACTGAAATTCACAAACCCGTTATCACAAAAGTGCCCTAGAACACACTCAGATAGTTTCATACTTTTCATTTTTCTCAAGAATGACACTTGCTGCTTCTTCTCAGCTGATGAAATTCCATCCACTGATGGAGAAAAATAAATAAAAAATGTCTGCATAATATAAACATTTTATCACTGATTAATGGCATCAAATATAACCCGTCAATGTGATCTGCACAGATATGAATTATAAAAAAGACTTTAACAGTTGCTTGTTGTTGTTGATAAAAGATGGAAATACCAACACAAAAGGGCTACTGAGGTCCCTGCTAAATAAAAACAAAAAACTTCCTGTTTCACTGGAGTCTAGATTTCTAGAAACGAAATCACACATTGTTCTATATTTATAACTATGGTTAAGGTAAGACCCTTTTGTTGATGGTTTTGTGTTTGTTGTTGTATTGTTCTTTTAACTTTATGTATTCATTATTTTACAAGCCCATCATGACCACAACAAAACTGCGCCTTGTGGGATAATTGAAGTTTTCTGAATTGAATAGATAGGGTTTCAAATTCACTACACAATGGAACCGTCTTTTTGACAACCCACTGAAAATCATGTGTAAGAGGTCTCAAACAATAGGCAGACTTTGGCTAGAGGTTCAGCTACATGAAAATATAAACCATAAAGGTTTAAAAACTAAAACTAAAATGTCCTTAAAAGGGTGCTCTCTCATCAGGGTGGTTGGTCTTTGGTTAGAGGTTTAACTACATGTAAATATATGTGCAATGCCCGAGGCATGTAGCATGCCAGGGGAGTTATTGTAGGCGACTCACGTCTTTGTTGTACTGTTATGCATTTCGAGTGCTAATTAACTCCCTTGATAAACCAGAATGTTTTTTAAAGGTGTCCTTAAAGGGCTCGTCTCTCATCAGGGTCATTGGTCTTTCGTTAGAGGTTCAACTACTCACCTACATGGAAATATAAACCAGAAAAGTTTAGAAGAAAAAGAAAAAGAAAAAAAAAAGTGTCCCAAATGGGGTGGTCTCCCAGTCCAATGGCGTTTTGGTCTCCATGGTGGTCCTTCACTGGGGGTTCCACCTTACCAGCAAAACTATGACCCGACAGTACCTGCACCTGTACATACCTGAAAACAGCCACGGGAACAGCCGGATAAGGATGATCAGCTGAAATGAGAGACAAGACACAAGTGACTGTATGTTCTATGTACTTTGCATAATAAATGTTTCAAAACATGTCTTGGACACATAAAGCCTCAATATAAAAAGGCATTAAAAAAAAAGTTAAAAAGGAAGGGGGGTGGGGGAGGGTGGGTGGGGCTTTGCAACAAAAAGATCTATATAAAAAAAATCTTTTTTTTTTTTTTTAATAGTAACTTTTAAGTTTTTCATTCTGAAAAAAATTAAATCAAAAAGAGCAATTACGTTCAGATGACTGAATGCAGCAAAAACTGTAAAAAATAAAATAAATAAAAACTTATTACCTCCCTTCAATACAAACTGGCAGACTGACAAAGAGTGCACTTCAGAACCAAAACTGGATCAGATTCAGATGCACACACACACACACACACACACACACACACACACACACACACACACACACACACACACAAAACATAATACAGACTACATACCGGGATGCCTTCATCATCACTGTCGTCGTCATGCTCCAAGATGCTGGGACCTATGAATAAGCAACACATCAAATGAAACACATGACATACCATTCCCTCTTTCACAACAATAACATTACTTCTGATAAAGAGTTGCACAGTGACCCATCCTCACATGCAGTGCAACTGGGAATGCAGAGCACTGTACATCCTAACGACTCACAAACCACTTAGGGATGACAAAGACAGAAATGGCTGCGACCAGACCAGTGGAAATACTGAACCCCTTGTCTCTCTCTCAACCTAATTTCAAAGGCAACATTGAGGAGTCCTCTGAGTGATGATGTGCAGCGCATATGGGATTTCCCCAACATGTAGATACTAATCTTGAACTGAATTTTGTCCAGAGAAGCACACCTGTTTTCTGAGCTTATGTGGTACATAATGACGAATTAATCCATTTGGTGAGAAGAACAAAGCCATCATAAGTAAGTAAGTTGGTGTTTTATGCCCAGTCAACCGGTATGGTTATAAAAAGCCATCATAAAGGTCAGCTTATAATAATAACAATGGAAAGTAAACAGTATCAGATTTTTGTTTTACACATCCTTCTGAGAGATCAGGTGGAGTGCATATATATGGGCTTTTCCAAGCGCACAGATACCATCTTGAACTGAACAGAATCTGAAGTTGTAGCTCCTTTACCCAGAGTTTGTCTGATCCATTCCATCAGTACGTTTCTCACACTGTCACAGTGAGAACACTAATTTGTGCAGGCAAAACAAAAAATGGAATAATCCTGTAAATATATATTTAAAAATGCAAGCTCACCTTCTCTCAGATACTTGTAAGCTCCCTGGATTTCTTGAAATTTTTCTGTGGCACCCTCACTCTTATTCTGGAAAAAAGCGAGAAAAACACACTAATTTCCAGTCGAAAGTGAATCATATCCAGGTGACTGATGGCATGCTGAAACTGACTGCAACACATTAAAAAATAAATAAAAAAATCAACAACCATCCAATGCCAACCAACCAACCCTTACATGAAGAAGTAAGCAAAACAACAAAAAGCCTGTTAGTGTCCAACATGTGTGTGTGTGTGTGTGTGTGTGTGTGTGTGTGTGTGTGTGTGTGAGTGTGTGTGTGTGTGTGTGTGTGTGTGTGTGTGTGAGTGTGTGTGTGTGTGTGTGAGTGTGTGTGTGTGTGTGTGAGTGTGTGTGTGTGTGTGTGTGTGTGTGTGTGTGTGTGTGTGTGTGTGTGTGTGTGTGTGAGTGCTTGTGTGTGTGTGTGTGTGTGTGTGTGTGTGTGTGTGTGTATGTGTGTGTGTGTGTGTGTGTGAGATATAGTGCGTGTGTGTGTGTGTGTGTGTGTGTGTGTGTGTGTGTGTGTGTGTGTGTGAGTGTGTGTGTGTGTGTGTGTGAGTGTGTGTGTGTGTGTGTGTGTGTGTGTGTGTGTGTGTGTGTGTGTGTGTGTGTGTGTGTGTGTGTGTGTAGTCTTTAGGAACTTGCATGTATTTCTTTCAAACACATTACCTCAACATTACCTCAGGTAAATGTTATCAGAAATATACATTTTACTTAGAAAAATACATATTTCTTTCAAATACATTACCCCAACTTTAACAGGAGATAAGTATTATCAGAAATGTACATTTTACTTAGAAAAATATGGTTTTTGTTGTGTAATCTTCAGGAACTGTCCTTACTTCACAGATCTCTTAACAACCACCTTCCAACAACCACCCTCAAAATAAACGAAGTAAGCGTAGCAATAAAAACAACTATTACTGTCTAACATTTTATTTTTATTTTGTATGTGGCCTTTAGTAACTTGCCTCAATTCTCAGATCTGAATCAAAATTCACTTTGGGAATGGTACCTGTGGTATTCTCTCTGAGTTTGACAGGCTATTGTGAGGTGTGTGTTGTTGTTGTTGTTTTTTTTGGGGGGAGGGGGGGGGGGGGCAGGCCCAGACAGTACTATTAGTATTACTAACACTCCAGCACAAGAAATATAGGGGTGATTTTGGTGTAAAAGAATTTTGAATACATATATAATTATATACACAAGTGATTCATTTTGAGGTGACCCTCTTCGGTTGACGGGACGTTAAAATCCACAAACTAACAGTAACACCTGACGATGACATACATATCTGTCTCATGAGCCAAGCATGGGAATTAATTCGAAAGAAAATCTCTGAAATCTACCACCCCCCCCCCCCCCCCCGAAAAAAAAAAAAAGCCTGTGAGAATGACTGCCTGTTGCCAGCCTGCAAGAGTAACAGCAAGTGACTGTGTTCACAATTACACAACCAAGGTGGGCAACATCTGCATGTTATTGTTAACGCGCTTAGTATCTTTTGTGGGTTTTTTGATGCAGAACTGGTGCTTCCTTTTCTGGCACCACTGATTTCTTTTTCCTGCAGACAATTTTTTTTTTTTTTTTCCCTCTGCAGAAAGTCAGTTTCACTGCAGCAGAAATTTGCATTTCCGTGGACAATTCCCATGCCTGCGAGCTCCAATCTACTGACCTTGTCCGGGTGGTACTGTAGAGCAAGGGCTCTGTATGACCTCTTGACATCCTCTGTTGGGGTCAAAGACAGCAGCAAATTAATAATCCCATGTGCATTACGTTACAAACGGGAAGCACTGACTTGCTCCTCTTTTTTCATGACCACAAGTTTTAAGTCTTCTCAGCCCAAACACGGCCATAGACACAGCATGCACATTTTAAAGTACCCCCCCCCCCCCCAACACACACATGGTCACACACACATGCCATCCAGCTCTCTCCAGAACATCCACTATATCAAACTCATGACCTAAAAAACAGAATGACACTCACCCCACACCTACCCACCCAGCCAGTCTCACACGCACACAGATGAACACCCGTACACACATATAAAAATGGATAATTTATGAAACAGGACAGCTCCCCGCCCCCTCCACCAGGACTATCCAAGATGTCCAGAAGATCCCCCTCACCCCCCAAAAAAACTTCTTAGTAATCTTGTTATTAATATTATTATTATCTTACCCCCAACTGAAGCATTTCCACGGACATTCATATTGTAAAGAACAGCTCCCATCTAACCCCCTTTTTTAAACTGTATTTTAGGCTACAGCCATACATCTTGTTCTCATCTCTGTGGCTTCCTCAGGAATGTAGTTCCAGCAGGATTGTTCAACTCACTGAAGGATGTACTTTGTAATTACTGCAACACAAGGAACTTGCACCAGGCCTTACCGTCCGATGCAGTAACCGACAGTCCCAGTACTTCCAGACATCTCCTTCGCTCCCGGGCATGACTTGCCATAATTCTTTCTGGAACACGAAGAGCGAAGCTGCTCAGCTGACTCTCAACAAGTCACATTCAACTTTCAAGCAAACGACCTGAAGACTGAAGGCTTTCTAGTATTTATTTGTTATTATTTATATTAATGGTAAGTATCAAATATATCAGTCCTTTTATCAAAGCTGGAACAGTGAAAGATTAGGTTACTTGGCAACTTGCAATCAAACTAGGAAGAGACACATATTTCTGTCATAAATCCAACTGCAACATTTCAAGACTGACACTTTTGGTAAGTGTCAGGTTATTTCAGTGTTTCCATAGTCGACTGAACTCCTACAAGTACTCCATTACATTGTCTACAGGTTTGGTTCAGCTGCTACATTTTAGAGCCAAAATGAGCACCTAGGGTCTTTTTTTTTCTCTCTTTTTTTGTTTTTGTTTGGTGTGGCCTTGCTACAAGATTATCTGACAACTTTTATAAATGATCACTGGGGCACTGTGTTTAAATCACACTCCGAGCTCCGCTTTCCGGCACCTTCCTCAAAACTCTGCCACTGAAGGGGCACTCTTTATCTCCACGCAGCTATCCACCAATGCGGTCAGCACCCTCCGAAAGGTTTGGGTACTGATAAGACTGTGGGAAGCAACCTAGCACCCAAGCACGCACGTAAACATGAGGCGCATCCACCCCGGGTAAAAAAAGAAAAGAGTTCCGTCTCGATTCAAACGATTCTGGTTTTGAGCTGGTGTAAGCAACATGGTCAGTCATAAAGCAAGCATCTGATATAATCTGAGTTGTTTGTAACAAACTTACTTCTGTTTGAGCACACACAAAAAAAACACTTCTCGTTAGCTGACAGTTTTCGGGACCCTATGGCGTAACTAAATACGGCAGTGGCTGAAGGAAGGATGTCGTAAACTAGTGCATGGTGTTTGTGTTTAAATGGGTGTCTTCTTTAGACTTTACTCTCCAGCACTTGTGGAAAAGGAACAAAACACTGCAAAACACGGATGAAAAATCAAATTTCCAGACCACACTCCAACTCCAAGACTTGCTTTTAGCACCCTTCCTTCAAACTCTTCTGTAAATGGTTACACCATTGAAGTGGCACTTCTATCTTTGTGCATCCATCTACCGAGATAACCGCCTGTAAGTCTCACGTTGTCAGGGTTCTCAATACGCAGGGGAGTTTATTAGTGCTCAAAACACATAACACAAACACAAAAACAAAGACCAGAAATGCCTTCAGTAACTCTCACCTGGCATGTGTGTAAATACAATATTACAAGGTACATAAACTCCACCAAAGGTACATCCTCATTAGATGTACTAGAGGATGTACCTCTGGTGGAGTTTATGTACCTTGTATTTACACACATGCCAGGTGAGAAAAGGGTGTACCCCTGGTGGAGTTTATGCACCTTGTATCTACATGCATGCCAAGTTAGAGTTACCAAAGTTGACTCAGGTCTTTGTTGTTGTACTTGTGTTAAATGTATTTCAAGTGCTCATAAACTCCCTTCTGTGTTGATTCTGCACAAGCACTCTGGGCCTCATTCTGTTTCAGATTTTTGTCAGGGCTCGATAAAATTTGCAAAAAGTTGGAGTACTATTACTAAGACTGGAACTGGAGACAAGACAGCATCAAAGCACATGTAAACATCAGGTGCAAACCGCTGCTGTTCAAAAAAATAAAAAAATCTGTCTCAGTTCAAATGATTTTGCATCTATTCATTTTTATTATATATTATTTATGATTTTTATCACATAATAGAAATACTGCCTGACATAATTTGAGTTATCTGTATATATATATTTTTTTACACCATCACTGCCATTTGAGTACCATTAGGAGACAAAATTTAATGATGTAACCAGTCATGACTGTTATGTTCTTTCTATTGTTAGTTAGACGTACAACATAATCAAAAGAACTGCAGACATCATGGTTTACTATTGTATTCTACTAAATAATGCTATGGTAAAATGTACAGAGAAGGAAGGAAGCGGTCTGCTTGGGGTTGGAATGCCACGTGCCCTCATGGCGGGGAAACGCGTACCTTTGTCTTTAAGTCTTTACCAAATAAGGACATTACGGTCTAGACACTAAAGGAACCACTAAGCATAGGCGCTTTACATATTTACTTTTAATAACTCTAAAGTCTAAGACTCTTGTACATTACAATGACAATGGTTGGAAAATGGATGCTGTAAACCAGTGCAGACAGTCTGTGGCACAAACTAAGCAAAAGCACTCGCTCTTCAAAGCCAGGTTAAGCACAGGTGAGCGTGGTCACCATATCATCATATTGATGGGTGACTGTCATATGCCAGGTTTTGTGCCCGCCCAGAGATTTCTCTGGAGTCAAATTCTATGCAGACTCTACAAAAGTCCTTCAGATGGACTACAAACTGAGGTCCCCCAAGTGCATATGCATGCAAAAAGATCACATGGACACATGTTAAAAATCCTATAGTCCATCACTCCATGTTATTGTTAGCGTTTGGTGGATTATCAATCATTATGCAGACATTAAAATATCCCAGCATGCAGTAAAACTAAAAGTGTTAGACTTTGAGCCTTCAGTGTTAAAGTTGGACATTATACGTTAGATGAATGCTTCGAGTTTAGTTCCACTTCCAGACTTCCTCCCCCGAGACATGAACAGCAGCGTTACCAGACCTCGAGCACAAACGGTCCCATTATCGTCATCCAATCAATCACAATGCTGAGCATTAAAAGGAAAGAAGAGACGAAGCAAAAAGAACAAACAAAGGCTGAATTTTTTTTTTAAAACAAAAACAGAATCTTGATCTTGATATAGTATGTCACCGGACCTAACTTATGGTACAACGGGCAAGCGTTCACGTAATTTCTGTTTTCGTTTTCGGTAATATGTAATATTCATCCAATCGAAATGCTCAAATGCATAAGCAAATTTTTTTATTTTTTTAAAAAGTAAAACGAGGTGGATATTACCCAAAACGAACCAGCAATGGGAGAATAAAAATAAAAAATAAATAAATAAAACTACATCAAACTTCAGCGCAATTTCTGTTCGTTTTCGGTAATATGAATAGACTTCCGCGAAGACAGCAATGGCTTCCTCGCCACCTCATAATGTTCAACAAACACATTTTGTCCAATTACTCCTTCTGTAATAAAACATATCAGTCCAAAACTGCACGAGCCTAACACATGCACATCCGTAGCCTAAAATAACGGCATAACACAAATGTGAGAGACCAGATATAAGCTACTCTTACCAATTTGTTGTTCGTTACCGTTCTCCTCCCAGGACCCCGCGTTCTAAAGTGAAAGTACTTACGGAACGGTGCCTCGTTTTCAATTATTTGTCCTTTTTTTTTTTTTTTTTTTTTCACAGGCAGATTTTTTAAAACTTTTTTTTATAGCAAGTACGTGCTTCAGTGGAAAAAAATATATTAATACTGACGTGTAACTATCCTACTGATTTCTTTTTAATCTGGTTAAAAAGAAAAAAGTTGGAAAGGTAGCAGCTTTAGGAGAAGCCACGCCTTTTGAAGACGATAAATGATAGTTTTGCTCTCCTCCTTTCTTTTCTCATAAAACTGGAGAAATGACATGTTTGTATTACATTCATACTTTGGCGCATTGGGCTTTGATGTAATAATTGTAAACAGTCTTGATCAGGTCGTATTTTTATATGGGAATGTTTTGATTTAGTTTGAATAAGTTAAGGAAGGGAGATAATACACACAACAACGACGCTCAGGCCTCAAGGTTTGGCGTTTGTCAGCTAAGGGTAATTTACTGTTACGTTTTGTTTAATTGTTTTAATGTATGTAGTCAGTGGTTTGTATATTTACTTGTTTATGCTTGGTTACTTAAGAAGCACGTTACTTACAGCAGAAATAACTCCTAATAGTTTTTGAGAGAAAAAACTTACACGGAATCCTTGTGGAAACAATAGTGACGACAGTCTGTCCAAACTCCAACTCAAAGCAGTGGCTTGTTAGCCTTGTACAACAAAGCCTCAAGTTGCCGGAAAACGAGGCTTGGAGCGTGTCGTCGATCTAGGCAGAAACTAAGAAAACTGTTTTGATCATACGAAAGAAGTGTTACTCACTGTAAGCGGAAGAATAACTTCAGTAAGAAGATAAAAGCTAAACTTCGTCTAGACTCGAGGCGCTAGTAACATTTCTTTCTTGATTTGTATTGTCTTTTGTTAAGAAGTACAACTACTGTACTAGTCTAGTACTAGGATGGCCTTCGTGCAGCAATAGATTTTTCTAGAGCTATTTATATTATTATCAAACTCAAAGTTGTTTTGTTTTTACCTGAACAGTAAACTTCACGAAGAAACTAGTACAATTCTAGTTTTTACGAGTAAATTTCTCTCTTGATTTGTGTTGTCTTTTGTTAAGAAGTACAACTACTAGTCTGGTAGTACTAGTAATAGTACCACTACTAGGTAGGCCTTTGTGCAGCAACTAATTTCTAGAGCTATATAATTATATATTAATTTATTATAAAACTTTAAAAGAAAAACATTAGCAATAGCATGCTCGAAGTCAAAGATGCCAAAGTAAGAGAGAGTGAGTCAGGATATCAACCAAAACTTTCTTATATATGTTACTTGTTAGTTGTTGTTTTCTGTGTTTTGTTGTTGTTGTTGTTTGTAATTTGTTAAGTACACAGGTTGTGTGTGCACAGATCATGTTTAGGGACTACACTGTCACTAGTGTCAGTATCATTGTATCACTGTATGAAGCACAGCACTAAACTCAGAGCTAAATTACAGCAAAATCCAGGTTAGAGCACCAGACTCGTGATTGAAAGGTCTCAGGTTTAAATCCCCGAAGGAGCGGCGGGAGAATTTTCTTCTCCAGGGTCAACATTCTGTGCTGACTTATTTTGGTATCTGTTTGGTGGCGTTCCACCCCGTGTTACCGCAGTAGCATGTAAAAGACCTCTAAACAGCTAAACACACATACACCTTACGTATGTGGCTTTGCATGAAGTGACATGGTGCATGGTTGTATGGTGTACACAGAACGCACCGAGATGGCAGCAGATTCTTGTGACACCAGCCATGCCAGCGCTGTAAGTACACCACTTTGGTGGATATTCAAAAACGTGCTATAAAAAGCTATTCACTCGTGTAGAATCACATGCGAGCGCAGTGAGTGCTCGAGAGTGGAGAATAGTGCTATATAAAAGCAATCAATAAAAACTACAAGTACAGTGCTCTAGACCTAAACCACAACACTTTTCTGAGACTAGAGAAAGATTATCAGGATTTGTTATTTGATATTAATATATGATAATAACCATTCTTTCTATCATCTGTGCACAGATCATGACTAGGGCACTGGACTATGACTCTGTGTCATCTCCAAGTACAGCACTCTAGATCTAAACCTCAGTAAGGACCTCAGAGGAAGACTTATCAGGATATGTACTATCTGATATTAATAACCATACTTTCTGTACACAGATCATGTTTAGGGCACTGGGCTATGTCAACCACAACACTCTAGATCTAAACCTCAGTAAGGACCTCAGGGAAGACTTATCCGGATAATGTACTGTCTGACATTCATAACCATTCTTTCTGTGCACAGATCATGTTTAGGGCACTAGACTATGTCAACTACAACACTTTAGAGCTAAACCACAGCAAAGACCCTAGAGAGGAGGAGCCTCCAGAGCTCTTTGAGGCCCCGAGTCTGCAGGAGATCTGCTGCGACGCCCTCAATGACTCAGCAGGCATCCTGGTGGGCTACCCCCAGCTGCTGGTGGATGCCGTCAAGGTCTTGCCCATGCACGTGGTGGTCATGCTCTTCCGGGTGGCGGTCGACAAGCAGCAGTGCAACGCCATCAGTCACATTATATCCGTGTGGCCATTTCCAACTTTGTGGTGAGTGTAGATTGTGATGCATGGTTCTGGCGGCTAAAACTAAAAATTGTAGACTTTGACTTTGAATTTGAAAGTGAATCAGTTCTGGAACGAGTTAAGGAACGAGTAGTACTAGTAGTTGTTGTTGATCACTTTTATATAGTGCTATTCTCCGTTCTCAAGCAGACTCACTGCGCTCGCATGTAGTACTAGCAAGCAGCCTTCCCAAAATGTGATTTCTCCAACAGGTAGGTCAACTGAAAGTAAAAATTTGGAGACAAGGATTTTGTTCTAAAAATAGTGAAGTACTTGGTTGATTTTTGTGTATGCAGTTTTCAAACTTAGTTTCACTTGTATTTTGTAACATTTAGTGAACCTGGCTGCACACAACAGTGACAAGCGTTCTGGACAACTCATCTGTCCTGTGTTGCACACCACCTGTCTTATAACGATACTGGGCACAAAAGATGTGTGCTTGTTTTGCTTGCTTCAAATTGTGAAACTAGATTAAACTTAAAGTGGCTGCAGTACTTTAGCCATTACAAATTTGCAGGGTTCGCTTCAAGTTTAACCAGTGATTTCTAATATTTTACTGGTTAAGATTAGCAAATATTGGAAACAAAATCAGCCGGCAGTCAATAAGTCATACATGCTGGCCATTATTTTGCTTGATCAGTTCTCAAAAAACAAAAAAACGCAGCATAGAGAGAGTGCGTTGTGTGTGTGTATGTGTTCTACTTCTAGGCAGGGAAGGGAACGGCTTGTTTATTTAGACAACACTGTATTGTTTTTCAGCCTGAGGGAATTGCTACAGTCAACTGGATATCATGACATCTTTCAAGAAGAAATGGGCTTTGATCTTGTCGTCTTTAGAGGACTTCTCCGTCGACGCAAAAGCTGCAAAATGACGTGTCTTGACTTGCGTGGATTTAAGCTAAGTAAGTTGAGAAGTTGCTTAGGCTTATGGAGTATAATTGTGTTTTGTTTTGTTTTTTAGTTCATGTTGTTGATAAATCTGGTACATCTGTTTCACAGAGAGTATTTTTTTTTTATCAACTAGTAGCTTTAGACAGCTATCTTCACAGTGCACTGCAAGATCTCAGAAGACAGACTGAAATCTTGTTTGACTGAACTGTTATTTGCCTGAATGAATGTTTTATTATTTTACTAATTGTTGAAATCTGGTGTGACACTAAGTCTAAGGACAGACTGATGTACGTAGACTGAAATAAAGCTTGACTGACTGAAATCTTGTTTGGCTCTGTGAAATCTGTTTTCATTAACTGAAATCTTGCTTGCCAAATTTGGTTGACTGAACTGCTATTTGACTGACTCACATAGCTTTGAAACTTGTTGGACTGTATAAAAGTGAAATCTTTTTGGACTGATTGAAATCCAGTTTGACTGACCGATTGTGCTATTTGACCTTACTCAGATTGGGTTTGGCTGATTGAAATGTTGTTTGACTGGATTGAAATCTGGTTTTGACCAGCTGATTTGCTATTTCAGACAAAGGCTTTTCCGTGTTGTTCGACTGAGTAAAATCTGGTTTTGAATGCCTGAGTTGCTGCTTCAGACAAAGGCTTCTCCGTGTTGTTTGACCAAGTGAAAGCTGGTTTTGAATGTCTGATTTTCTGTTTCAGACAAAGGCTTCTCCATGCTCATTGTTCAGTTGTGGCCGCTCATCTCTTTGCCTCGGCGGACACTCGCAGATGTCAAGCGACTCTCAAAAATCGTGGTCGCAAATGCTGGTAGGATTTGGTTTCAGTCATTTTTTGCCTCTGTTAGGGAATTAGTGATAGCAGTTGGATTTCTTTGGCTGGGCGTTAAAAACCAATTATCTAAATCTATCTAGTTTTTACTTTCCCCCCTCATCTTCTCTGTCAACACCTCTTTTGGCAAAGGAGTCAGCAGTTCTTGGAGCTGCAGCTTGTTTTTTTGGTTTGCAGGGTTGGACAAGCAGAGCCACGTAGCCAGTCAGTTTGCAGCCACGCTGGAGCAGAAGATTGCGTCCCTGATGTCCCGTTGCAAGGAGTTCCACATCCACATTCGCAAAGGTACGTACCTTCCAGCGTCCGTGGCAAAGTGTGGGGTACTGCAGTATGGCCGTGGCTGTAAGCTGCACAACAGCAGAGCCATAGCCTGCAGTGGTCCCCTTATTTTATCGCTTCCCATTCTGCCTGTGACAGCAGCATCGGAGGGTTTGGGGCAAAACTTTGGGATCTGAGCTAGAAAACGCAGGGTGTATTTTGTGGATTGCATATAATCTGGTGAATGAGTGAATCCTTTTGCTGCCGGAAGATGTTTGCTTCAGGGTTCACTTCAGTTGGAATATTCATTTTTCAAACCTAAATGTGACAATCACAGCAGTTGCGGAATTCATTCAGGGCACAAAACAGAGGAGCAGTATTAGACTCATAAAGTGTTCAAAGTGGCACCCATGAAGTTATAATAATCACAATAATATAGTATTCATACAGTTCATAATCCTTCAAATGAGCATCTGTTTTGGGGAGAGAAGAAAAATCTTGGCCAGAGAGATTATTCTGAGTGCGTACACACACATAATTATAAATATACACACACACAACACAGGCATCCACACACACAAGTATTCTTTTACCTGGCTATACATATTTTTTTTTAATGTGGTGTAAGGCAGGGAAGGACTTAAAGGTGAGCAGGCGAGCAATCTCACAAATTTGGTTTTTTGAATTTTGAAGAGAAAAAATGGTCTGGAAAGCGTGCGAATTTTGGCGTGCAAAGTTTGCAGGAACTTTGTGTGTCCAACAGGTCAGGAACTCCTGGTCAAAGTGGACTCTCTCCACTTCACCTCCGCCGACACGCTGTTCCAGGACTACTTTGTTGCCAACTGCCTTCGCAACATTACGCCGCTGAAGATCCAGGTCTCCCAGCTGTTCTTCAGGTCGGCAGTAACCTTTTTAACTTTTTTCCTCTTCTGTCTTCTTTTGATGTTATTTAAAGGGAAGGTCACCTTGAGTTTGGTGCATGGAAATCGGATATGAAATCAGCGAAATGTTTAAATGCATTGGTTTACATGGTTTGAATAACTATGGTGTAGGGACTAGAGATACAACTAGCATACTATTTATATTGTGTGCCTCTAGCATACTATTTATATTGTGTGCCTCTAGCATACTATTTATTATGTGGGACAGTCAAGAATGCAACAAAAAGGGGAGAGAGAAAAATGAAAGCACGCACGAGAAGACAAAAGGTGCAGTAGTGACATTGACAACAGCTACAGTACATGTTGCTAGTATCAGGCTTATCAGTGTATTAGATTCAAAGAAGACTTCCAAGACATCTTACAAAAAGGCTAAAATAACCTGAAGAAGACTTTGAAGAAGATGCGGACATTGAAGAGGAAGAACCAGAAGAAGACTTTAAAGAAGAGGAGCCAGAAGAATAGGAACCAAAAGAAGAAGAAGAAGAGGAAGAAATGACTACAGCATCAGTGAATTTGGTTGAGTCAGGTTGCTTTGTGTCAACAGGTCGAGCGTGTACTCCTTACAGTCGGATATAGATTTCATCCTGTCTCCTTACACTGTGCTCAGCGGCCATGACACACAGGTGAGTTTCATATTGTGTTTAAGCTTTTTCTTTGTTCTCTTATTCTCTCTCTGTCTCTCTCTCTCTCATCATATTCCTTTTACTAGTTTTAAGCTTTTACTTTGTTCTCTCATTTCCTCTCTCTCTCTCACTCACTCTCTCTCTCACTCACACTCTGTCTCTCTTGTTTCAGATTTTTTTTTTTTTTTTTTAATTGGACAGCACAAAATGGTGGATATTCTGTGGACTAGCTTCCTTTGATTAAGTAACTAAGTTAATGTATGAAAACAGTGGCTGAGAGGTTAAAAAACACAACAACAAAAAACACAGAGCATCTTTGGAGAAGAAGTGGTCCCTGGAGGGTGATGGGGCATGACTAAGTATTGACATTTCAGCTAATTTGCAGTATAAAAAAAAAAAAAGTTGTTTTCCTCTTTTGTCTGTATGACTGAAAATTGACATTTAAGTTTCAACCTAGTTTGGAGTTTAAAAATTTTTTAATTCTCTGTTTTCTTCTTTTTTCTGTATGACTGAAAATTTACATTTAAGTTTTAACCTAGTTTGCAGTTTGAAAAAATATAATTCTCTGTTTTCTTCTTTTTGCTGTATGACTGAAAATTTACATTTAAGTTTTAACCCAGTTTGCAGTTTGAAAAAATATAATTATGTTTTCTTCTTTTTGCTGTATGATTGAAAATTTACATTTAAGTTTTAACCTAGTTTGCAGTTTAAAAAAATATAATTCTCTGTTTTCTTCTTTTTGCTGTATGGCTTAAAATTTACATTTAAGTTTTAACCTAGTTTGCAGTTTAAAAAATATATAATTCTCTGTTTTCTTCTTTTTTCTGTATGACTGAAAATTTACATTTAAGTTTTAACCTAGTTTGCAGTTTGAAAAAATATAATTCTGTTTTCTTCTTTTTGCTGTATGACTGAAAATTTACATTTAAGTTTTAACCTAGTTTGCAGTTTAAAAAAATATAATTCTCTGTTTTCTTCTTTTTTCTGTATGACTGAAAATTTACATTTAAATTTTAACCTAGTTTGCAGTTTGAAAAAATATAATTCTGTTTTCTTCTTTTTGCTGTATGACTGAAAATTTACATTTAAGTTTGAACCTAGTTTGCAGTTTAAAAAAAATATGATTCTCTGTTTTCTTCTGTATGACTGAAAATTTACATTTAAGCTAATCTGCAGATATTTTTTGATATTTTTTTTAATTCTGTTTTCTGTCTATCACATGAATAGTTCTTGGAGGGACTGTCGCTACGACAGCTGGAAGATGGTGTGTTCAAGATCGTGGCGCCTGTGCTCTACAAGTTCAAGAACCTGCAGGCCGTGGAGCTTCAGGACTGCAACATTTACCTGCAGGTACGAAGGAAGAGGCTTTCGCCCCCAGCGATCTTCTGGAAATCTCTGGCGGTAAACACACCTGAGGATTCTGGCCCCTGTATGCGCGTACAGGGGTCAGGATGGGGGATGACGACACCAAATGCCTCAAACATATTTTATGCAGCAGAAAGAAATGGCCATTTGCTATAGTTTCTAAGAGCAGCTGACAAATAACATTGACAAAATAAGTAGCAAACTCTTCATAACAAAGAAAATACCAGATCAGGCACAAAGCAAGTGTGCATTCACAGCACAAATGCCTTCTGAATTTGTCCAAACTCTACACACTGATCACTTCAAAAAGAAGATGCTTCTGCCATTTAGCTTTAGGTACATGAATATACACACCTTTGATGAAGATTTAGTGTCAGTGAGATTCAGTAAACATGAATATATAAAAAAAGGTCGGGGGGTCAAAAAGGTCACTGTGTTTGGTTATGATTGTCTCCATCTTGGGGATTCTGGCAGAGTTTATGTGGGTTGTAGTGTTGTACAAGTGGTTTGCACGAAAAGAATACAACAGCAGGACATACACATAGATGATTTTTTAAAAATAATTTTTCTGTGTCAGAATACGCTGAAAACCAAACAGCAACAAAAGATCCCTACTCATACCCCACCTCCTTCCCTCACCCCTAAGAAAAATGCTACGGCAGCACACTCGTACAGACAATCTTTCCATTTCTTTGCATCAGAACATTCCAAAAACCAAACAACAAAAGATCCCCATCCCTTAGAGAAAAATGCAACTGCATCATGGGCACACAGATGATTTTCTCAATTTCTTTGTGTCAGAACGCTCTGAAAATGAAACGACAACAAACGATCCCATCCATCCCCCACCCCAAGAAAAATGCAACAGCAAGCACACGTGCACAGATGATTTTTTCCATTTCTTTGCATCAGAATGCTCCGAAAATGAAACGACAAAAGATCCCATCCATCCCCCACCCATTTTTTATATATATATTTTTTAATGCAGCAGCAAGCACACATGCACAGATGATTTTTTCCGTTTCTTTGTGTCAGAACGCTAAAAATCAACAACGAAAGATTCCCGCCATCAGCCACCCACAAGAAAAACGCAACAGCAAGCACACACTCCCAGATGAATGTTTTCGTTTCTTTGCATCAGAACGGGCGCACACGCAGCAAGACGCAAGACCGCAAGGCCCTGTGCAACTTCCTGGCAGCCTTCCCGCTTCTGGTTCGCCTGGATCTCAGCTTCAACTACTTGGTGGGCTGCCTGGGTGAGGTCCTCCAGTCCGTGGCCAAGCCCCTGCAGTACCTGGGCCTCCGAGGCTGCGACCTTGACGCTGTTGACCTTCAGGCGCTTGGGGCCTCGAAACATGCAGCATCTATACGGGAGTTGAACCTGAGCAAGGTCAGTTCTGTTTTTTTTTGTGGTGGTTTTTGCTGCACTGATTGTGGTCTGCAGCATTTTCCGTGACTCACCCTGTCTCACCTGGGTTCTCTTCTCAGCAGATCCACAACGACATGGATAACTATGTGGATGAAGTGGCCATTGCACCGAGAGCCACGATGAACGCACTGCTACATTTTCCTTGACCCCCGCATTTTGTCTGGGTTCTCAACAGATCCACAACTATGTGGACGAGGTGGCCATTGCACCGAGAGCCACGATGAACGCACTGCTACATTTTCCTTGACCCCCGCATTTTGTCTGGGTTCTCAACAGATCCACAACTATGTGGACGAGGTGGCCATTGCACCGAGAGCCACGATGAGCGCACTGCTCCATTTTCCTTGACCCCCGCATTTTGTCTGGGTTCTCAACAGATCCACAACTACGTGGACGAGGTGGCCATTGCACCGAGAGCCATAGTGAACGCCCTTCAGCACTTCCCGCAACTCACCGTGCTCAACCTTTCCCAGCTCAGCCTACCGGACCAGCTGGTGGAACCGCTGTGTCGTGTCCTGCGCAACAACTTGCGGCAGCTCAAGGTAAACCTCTCTAGGGGTTGACAGTGAGCAACTGTAGTGCTGACTGTTAATGACTGTGCTGCTGACTGTGAGCAACTGTAGTGCTGACTGTTAATGACTGTGCTGCTGACTGTGATGGGACTGTAATATCAGCTGACTGTATTGATGACTGTAAATGATTGTATGATCACTGTATTGTCGACTGTCAGGGATTGTAAGATCAGCTGACTGTGTTGATGACTGTAAATGATTGTATGATCACTGTATTGTCGACTGTCAGGGATTGTAAGATCAGCTGACTGTATTGATGACTGTAAATGATTGTATGATCACTGTATTGTCGACTGTCAGGGATTGTAAGATCAGCTGACTGTCTTGCCAGTTGTCAATGACTGTATGGTCATCTGACTGTGTTGCCAGTTGTCAATGACTGTATGGTCATCTGACTGTGTTGCCAGTTGTCAATGACTGTATGGTCATCTGACTGTGTTGCCAGTTGTCAATGACTGTATGGTCATCTGACTGTGTTGCCAGTTGTCAATGACTGTATGGTCATCTGACTGTGTTGCCAGTTGTCAATGACTGTATGGTCATCTGACTGTGTTGCCAGTTGTCAATGACTGTATGGTCATCTGACTGTGTTGCCAGTTGTCAATGACTGTATGGTCATCTGACTGTGTTGCCAGTTGTAAACGACTGCATGATCAGCTGACTGTATTGCTTACTGTAATTGACTGTGTGATCAGCTGACAGTATTGCCAACTGTAAATGACTGTATGATCAGCTGACTGTATTGCTTACTGTAAATGACTGTGTGATCAGCTGACAGTATTGCCAACTGTAAATGACTGGATGATCATCTGACTGTATTGCTTACAGTGAATGACTGTGTGATCAGCTGACTGTATTGCTTACTGTAATTGACTGTATAATCAGCTGATGGCATTGCAAACTGTAAATGACTGTGTGATCAGCTGACTGTATTGCTTACTGTAATTGACTGGATGATCAGCTGATGGCATTGCAAACTGTAAATGACTGTATGATCAGCTGACTGTATTGCTTACTGTAAATGACTGTGTGATCAGCTGACTGTATTGCTTACTGTAACTGACTATATGATCAGCTGACTGTTTTTCCAACAGTAAATGGCTGTATGATCAGCTGATGGTATTGCTGACTGTAAATGACTGTATGATCAGCATGAAGCATCAGTGAAAGAACATTTGACAAATTTCACAGGGGTGAGACGAGCAATAAACCAAAAAACAATGCAAATGCATACAAGAAAAAGGATCAAACAACAACAAAACCACATATTTTTCTGAAACTAACAACAACAACAACAAAATTAATAATACAAGAAACCGCAGAACAGAAGATCATCTTAAAAAAACAACAAGAATAAACAAGACAAAAATAAGAAGGATTTAAAGAAAAGAAAAGATGTGTACCACAAACGTGCACATGCGCGCACACATACGCATACACACTCATGCATACACACTGCATACACACACACACACACATGCACACGCATGTACGCATGCACACACACACACACACACAACACACACACCCACACAAGGAAATGGGTAAAGAAAAGGGGGCTTCGCCATTTGTACTGTATGCGCTGCATGTACTGTGGCTCAGGTTCTGGACCTGGCCGCCATCGTGATGACCCCGCAGCACCAGGTGGACGTGTGCCTGGCCTGCGCCAGCATCCCCAGCTTCCAGAAGATCTGCATCACCCTGGTGACCAGCCTGGTGGATGAGCTGAACCACTGGAACGGCACGGAGGACATCGCCAACAGGATTACCTCCAAGCTGCAGAAGGCCGGGCGCTGGGACATCCGTCTGGAAACCGTGCTCTTCTCACGTGCTCTCTTCATGGATATTGTGGATGACTTGCAGTTCTGAAGTGGGAGGTGGGGGGGGGGGGATCCGTCTAGAAACCGTGTTCTTCTCACGTGCTTTCTTCATGGATATTGTGGATGACTTGGAGTTCTGAAGTGGGAGGTGGGGGATGGGTGGGGACATCCGTCTGGAAACTGTGCTCTTCTCACGGGCTTTCATCATGGATGTTGTGGATGACTTGAGTTCAGGGATGGGGGTGGAGGGGGGGGGCATCCATCTGGAAATTGTGCTCTTCTGACGTGATCTCTTCATGGATATCGTGGATGACTTGCAGTTCGGAAGTGGGAGGTGGGGGGACATCCGTCAGGAAACCGTGCTGTTCTCACGCGCTTTCTTCATAGACGTTGTGGATGACTTGCAGTTCTGGGATGTGGGGTGGGGGGGGGAGGTTTCCGTCTGGAAACTGTCCTCTTCTCACGCGCTCTTTTCGTGGACATTGTGGATGACTTGCAGTTCTGAAGTGTGAGTTGGGGGTGGGGGGGGGGGGGGAGGCATCCATCTGGAAACCATGCTCTTCTCACACGCTTTCATTTTGGACATTGTGGATGAATTGCATTTCTGGGGGGGGGGGGGGGGGGGGACATCCACATGTAAACTGTGCTCTTCCCACGCGCTTCCATCATGGACATTGTGGACGACTTGCAGTTCTGAAGGGGGGGGGGGGGGGGGGGGCATGTGTCTGGAAACCATGCTCTTCTCACAGGATTTCATCATGGATGTTGTGGATGACTTGGAGTTCTGAAATGGGGGGGGGGGGGGGGGGCAGGCATTTGTCTGGAAACTCTGCTCTTATACGCTTTCATCATGGACAACTTGAGTTCGGGGGGGGGGGGACATCTGTCTGGAAACCCTGTTCTTCTCATGCACTTTCATCATGAACATTGTGGACAACTTGCAGTTCTGAGATGGGAAGGGAGATTTTGTTTGGGGAAGGGGTGGGGGGGTGGGGGCGGAGAAGGGTATTGGGACATTCACCATGAAGCAGTGCTCTTTTCACGAGTACTCTTCATAGACATTTGGAGGAGGATGCAGTTCTTAAACATCGAACATGGAAGGGGTGGGGGGGGGGGCACAATGGACAGGGCATCCAGCTCTTTTATGAGCACTTATTTTATGGACAACGTGGCTGAAATGCAGTTCAGAAATGAGGAAAGGGACGGGGGGGGGGTGGGGGGGGGGGGGCAGGTGAGACATCCACCTGGAAGCAGTGAACGTTTTGTGACGGAGTGCAATTCTAACAGTAATATAGAGAAGAAATAAATAAAAAAGGCTTGGATAGGGAGGGAGGAAGGCGGAACTTCTCCTTCGGAGACAGAGAAAAGGAGAGACGGAAACGAGAGCGCCGGACCTTTGTCTGAAACGGCCGGGTTGGCTTCTGCCAGGCTTTTTCTGCATGTTGAATGACTTGCAGTTCCACAGCAAAGCGTGTTGCTGCGAGTGAGTGAGAGACGCAGTCACGCATCATCGGCTTGAGAACCAGTGCCATATTTGTTTGTTTTTTTGCTCACTTGACGTTGTGCACAGTTTTACAGTTCCTCTATAAGCTCAAGTGTGTACATGCCTTCGCAGGCGTGTGTTCATGAATGCGTGAGCATGTGTGTGTGTGTGTGTGTGAGAGAGAGAGAGAGAGAGAGAGAGAATTAAACCGGTCTTTGAAGCTTTTGCTAAATGCGAGTACTGCCTGTGCTGGAACCGGTTATCAGTATCTGTTCCTGCAAAAAAAAAGAGAAGACTTTTTGTTTTCTTCCCGGGAGACAAAAGGTCCCTGCAATGAGGCTGTTGTAGCTGCGAGTTGAACTGTGTTTGCAACGCGTACTTCCTGTGCATTGGCGCAAAAAGCGAATGAGTGCGCTTGCATTCACGTGTTCTTGCAAGCGTTAATCACACCGTTAAGCTTTAATCACACTGTTAAGTGTTCTTCACGCTGTACATCAGACTGCTCTTGGCGAGTGTGATTCCTGTTTTCAAGTACCTGTGTAGCAGTTCGCAGCGTTATGCTACATGGCATATGTGTGTGTGTGTGCGGGGGGGGGGGGGGGGGGGGGGAGTATACAGAGAAGGAGGGAGAGAAAGAGTGTGGTAGTAGGGCGTCTGTTACAGTGGGGGGGCGGGGGAAGTGGTGGTGGGGGGATTGTTGCCAGTTGTTTTTCTGTAATCTGGCTGAGGAGAGGGAGGGAGTGTGTGTGTGTAAGAGAGAGAGGGACGGGCAGGATAGAGTGTGTGAAGGAGAAAAATGATTAAAAGATAGAGAGAGTGTGTGTGTAAAAAAAGAGAAAAAAAAAAGAGAAAAAGGTGCATGTAAGAGAGAGAGAGAGATAGTGAGTGAGTGTGAAGGAGAAACGTGTGTGTGCGTGAGAGGGAGGGAGAGAGGAGAGTGTGTGTAGGAGAGAGTGTGAGAGGGAGTGAAGAGTGTGCGAGGGAAGGGGAGACAGAGAGAGGGTATGTGAGGTAGAGAGAGCATGTATTCTATACTGTGTGTGCGTTGGAGAGAGAGAGAGAGGCCCTTAGCATGAGAGAGAGAGTGAGGGAAGAGTGAGGCGATGGAGGAAAGAACGTGATATGGGTTCAGCATAATGGTGCTAAAACATGTACATTTTTGTTGCCAGCTGTTTTTCTGCAGTCTGGCTGAGGACTGCGTGGATGAGTACTTTGTACATATAAAAGGATGTCCGAGTCAGGTTTTCGTCCCATCTCATAAATACCCTGTCATAAAAAATATTTACAAAATAAATAAATCAGGATGTCACTGCCCCTGCATAGGTGACCGGAGGATTTTGTTTGCGGAGCAGAGCAGTGACACACAACACAGTACTTAATGACCGGGCGTGAATCATTACCGCATCCATGGTAACAGGTCTCGTTACTTGGTAGACCTGAACACGCCCCTCACCCTCTCTCGACTGAGCGTTAAACCCATGCTAGCTTCCTTTTACTGCACTACATTGCAACACGTTAGGTCTCGTCCTCGATGATCTCCTACAGTTTCTGGTCTGCGCAGGTATTTGCTGAGCGTGCAACCATTTTGTAACTTCAGCCACTGTTCGATCTTCTTTGACTTTGTTCGCTCATCAGACGGAGACCTTCCCCAGAAATCCTCATGAATGCCACTGTTTACTTCAGGGATGGAGGTTTGCCATTCAGCTTTTCCCTCAGTTTCATTTTTTTTTAATGTGAAACGTAAAATTTGCCTAATGAATGAATTGGAGATAAGCGGAAGTTTATTTTGAGCCCCGAAAGTTTATTTTCTGAAACGTAAAATTTGTCTAACGAATGAATTGGAGGTAAACTGAAGTTTGTTTTGAGCCCTGATAAGTTTCTTTTGTGAAACATAAAATTTGTCCATCGAATGAACTGGAGAGAAGCTGAAGTTTATTTTTAAAACCCTGATAAGTTTATTTCTAGCCACCTGTGTGGTTGACTGGGCTCGAAGCACCAACTGACTAACCAACCTCAGAGATACCTCATCTGGCCGGGCTGCACATCTTGATATACTATGTGGTGGGTAGTGTTGGAGTAGGTGTTCCACTGGTCATCAGGGCAGTGTTGGAGCAGGTGTTCCACTGGTCATCAGGGCAGTGTTGGAGTAGGTGTTCCACTGGTCATCAGGGCAGTGTTGGAGCAGGTGTTCCACTGGTCATCAGGGCAGTGTTGGAGCAGGTGTTCCACTGGTCATCTGTGCAGTGTTGGGGCAGGTGTTTACAGGTCATCTGTGCAGTGTTGGGGCAGGTTTACAGGTCATCTGTGCAGTGTTGGGGCAGGTTTACAGGTCATCTGTGCAGTGTTGGAGCAGGTGTTAACAGGTCATCTGTGCAGTGTTGGGGCAGGTGTTCATGGGTCATCTGTGCAGTGTTGGAACAGGTGTTGATTGGTCATCTGTGCAGTGTTGGAGCAGGTGTTGACTGGTCATCAAGGCAGTGTTGGAGCAGGTGTTCACTGGTCATCTGTGCAGTGTTGGGGCAGGTGTTTACACGTCACCAGGATAGTGTTGGGGCAGGTGTTTACAGGTCACCAGGGGAGTGTTGGAACAGGTGTTCACTGGTCATGAGGGGAAGGTTTTAGAGTACCCCACAACACTTTCTTTTTTATAGTATCAATTAGTTGAGTACAGGCCTTTGAAGTGTACTCAGTTCCTCTAGAATACAGAGCTGAGAGTGCTACCCTCCACCAAAGATGTCCTTTTTGTTCATGTTCTGATGTTCAGAACTTTCGTATGTGCTATGAATGAATTATGCTTCTCCTTGAACTTTGAAGAACTTTCTCCTCAGTGCAAATGTGTGTGTGCAAGAGAGAGAGAGAGAGAGAGAGAGCATTTGTGTGCCTCCATGCACAGATGGGGTGTACATTGTGAGTAAATTGTGGGCGTGTGTGGGTGTGAGTGGTGAGAGAGAGAGAATGTGTGTGTATGCATGCAAGTGTGTGTGTATGTGTGTGAAAGAGAGAGAGAGCATGCGCATACATGCATGGGTGGATGTGCACATTACTTTGTGAGTGGTGTGTGTGTTTGTGTTAGCCTGTGTGCCAGTACGGATGGCAATTTTGCTTGAGTGTGAGTTTTTTCCTTTTTATTCATTTGATATTCGAGCCAAGAAAGCTAGCTTCCCTGTGTACATGTGCGTGTGCATCTTGTTTATCTTTATGACTTTGGTTTGAAATAATGTTACAGATTTCTTTTGTCAGTTTTTTCCCCCTCAGCATTATTGATTTTGAATGTTTGAAACCATTCTGTTAGCCATACAACCTCTGTACATATTCATGCAAAAGGCAGCATAAAAAAAAATATGATTAGCCGAAGCATGGCAATTTGTTTGCTTATGTGGTGATAATTGTGTCTCAGAAGGAAAGTTGTAAGTGAATGAAAGAGAGATCCGACATGCGAATTAAAATGTCAGATGCATTTGAAAGTCTTTTTACATTGCATATGTATGTACTATAACACACACATACACACGTTTGCATGCATGGACATGCATTCACACACGCACACAGCTTTAAAAAAGCTGCTTTCACTTTGGGTATGAAACTTCTTCTTTTTTACACTTTCTACTATCCAACAATTCAGACACGATGTCAAGAGAATTTCAGCAAATGAGGAGGTAAAAACAAAAACAAATCCCAACAACAGCAGTCATCCGAAGCAATCCAGTTCAAGGTTGTCAGGGCCCCTTTCTCCACACATTGCTGTCACAAGAGCAAAGAAAACCTATTAAAATAACACCATCTGAAGGAATCCTCTTCAGGTTTGTGCTGGAGAAGAACGCACTCCTTTTTTTCCCCACATCGCTGTCACACCAGCAAAGAAAGCCTAGTAGAAATAACATCATCTGAAGCGATGCTGATCAGGATCGCGCTGGAGAAGCACGGACTCCTTTCTCCGTACTCTGCTGTCACACTGGCAAAGATAGCGTAGCAAAAATAAGGTCATCTGAAGCGATGCTGATCAGGATCGTGCTGGAGAAGAATGCACTCCTCTCTCCAGGCATCACTGTCAGACCAACAGCTCCCTCTGCAGGTGAAGACGAGAACTGTGCCAAACTCCACTGTTGATTCTGCAAAACAACAGGCCGTGGTTACACTTACAGTCAGCCCTACTGAAAAGGGTAACAACTTTAATCACACCTACCCTGTGTCTGATCAGA
This sequence comes from Alviniconcha strummeri, assembly GCA_963584105.1. Lineage (NCBI taxonomy): Eukaryota > Metazoa > Mollusca > Gastropoda > Provannidae > Alviniconcha > Alviniconcha strummeri. The sequence goes on from OY757556.1 coordinate 10,626,003, forward strand.
ATGGGCAACACAGTGTATTGTCCATACCCTGTTTCTGATCACAGCTGGTAACACAGTGTATTGTCCATACCCTGTTTCTGATCAGAAAGGGCAACACCTAACATTTCTGATTGGAAGGGGCAACAAAATGAATCACACCTGCCATTTCGGATCAGAGGGGGCAGCAAAATGAATCACACCTACAATTTCTGCTCAGAGGGGGCAGCAAAATGAATCGCACCTACAATTTCTGATCAGAAGGGGCAACAAAATGAATCACACCTACCATTTCTGATCAGAAGGGGCAACAAAATGAATCACACCTACCATTTCTGATTGGAAGGGGCAACAGTATGAAACACACCTACCATTTCTGATCAAAGGGGGCCACTATATGAATCATGCCTACCATCTCCAATCAGAAGGGGCAACAAAATGATTCACACCTACCATTTCTGATCAAAAGGGGCAACAAAATGAATCACACCTACCATTTCTGATCAGAAGGGGCAACAAAATGATTCACACCTACCCTTTCTGATCAGAAGGGGCAACAAAATCACACCCTGCATCCGATCAGAAAGGGCAACAAAATGAATCACACCTGCCCTGTTTGTGATCAGAAGGTGCAACAACAAGAATCACACCTACCTGCTGTGCATGATCAGCATCCCCCTCCCCCCCAACCAAGTAATTTTTGTTAATGGTGCATATTCTATCAAATTCACCTGTCTCTCTTGCAACTTGAGCAGAGGTATGAGTCTAAGAGAGGTATCGTTATTGGTGCATATTCTATCAAATTCACCTGGCAACTTGAGCAGAGGTATGTGAGGTATTGTTAATGGTACATATTCTATCAAATTTGCCTGTCTCTCTGGCAACTTGAGCGGAGGTATGACAGGTACTGTTAATGGTACATATTCTATCAAATTTACCTGTCTCTCTTGGCAACTTGAGCAGAGGTATGACAGGTACTGTTAATGGTTCATATTCTACCAAATTCACCTGTCTCCTGGCAATGAGCAGAGGTAGGAGTCTAAGAGAGGTATCGTTATTGGTGCATATTCTATCAAATTCACCTGTCTCTCTGGCAACTTTAGCAGAGGTATGAGAGGTACTGTTAATGGTACATTCTATCAAATTCACCTGGCAACTTGAGCAGAGGTATGAGAGGTACTGTTAACGGTACATATTCTATCAAATTCACCTGGCAACTTGAGCAGAGGTATGAGAGGTACTGTTAACGGTACATATTCTATCAAATTCACCTGGCAACTTGAGCAGAGGTATGAGAGGTACTGTTAATGGTACATATTCTATCAAATTCACCTGGCAACTTGAGCAGAGGTATGAGAGGTACTGTTCATGGTACATATTCTATCAAATTCGCCTGGCAACTTGAAGAGAGGTATGTGAGGTATTGTTAATATGTGAGGCATTGCTAATAGTACATATTCTATCAAATTCACCCGGCAACTTGAGCAGAGGTATCGTTAATGGTGCACATTCTACTACATTCACCTGTCTCTCCTGGCAACTTGAGCAGAGGTATGAGAGGTGGAACAAGCTGAAGTTCAAATGCCCGTGATGCTCCACAGTTCTCACACCTATCTGTTGTGAGCGTTCCGCTTGGCTTGCTGATCAGAAGGGGGGAGCCGTTCCACTGGTATCTGCGGGCATTCAAAAATTATGTGATTTGCTTGAAAATGTACCTTTTGTGTGGCTCCTCTCCATTTCACTGGTGCTGTGCAGAGTCTGTCTGTTCCTTTACCGTTTTCTCTCCGCCTCCTCACCTAAACATCCGGCCCTTGTTGGCCCTCCCATCCCCCTCACTACAGTACTGCACCTCTATCATTGGTGGGAGGTGCCACAAGTATCATTTTTGTCACAACAAAAGTTTTGTCATGACAAACATCTTTTGCCGCGACAAAAGTATTCTTGTAGTGACAAAACTTTTGTTGCAACAAATACTTGTCATGACAAAACTATGTTTGTCATGACAAAGGTTTTGTGGCAACAAGCATACTTTTGTCATGACAAAAGATGTGTTTTTGTCATGAAAAACAGCGTTGCAAAAAAAACATGTTCGTCATGACAAACTCGTCACAGCAGAAATGATGCTCCTGGCCGCTCCCGCCAGATGTACACCTCTCCCTCCTTCCCACTTCTAGTCCTCTGGACACCCAGGCACCTCAGTGCTGTCATGACCCCCTCCCCCTCCCCCTGCCTCCCTCCCTCCCCCGAGCTGTGGTCACTTGTGACTTGGTGTTTAAACTCAAGTTCACTTAACAGCGCAACTTCCATTTTTACACAGCGCTATTCTCTGTTGCTGAGCAGACTAACTGCGCTCTTGTTGAGTGCGCTTCTGAACGACGATGATGATGAGTTGATGCTTAATGTCCTCAGATGTCAGTTGACATATTAGGGACAAGTCGTGACCAATGCCGAAGCATGGTTCAATAATTCTTTATGTCCACGGAAACCAGAAGGCTCATTAGGACAGACAGCCCAGGATGTCCACCTCGACTCTCACACAGCTCCTGAACTATGTGCTTCTGAACGAGTGACTGTAGCCTTTTATAGTGCGTTTTTTTGTGGGGTGTGTGGAGTTGAACATGGGATCAATCTTCCTGACCTCTGAAACTGTATTACTGCCTAGGCCCCCATCTCAGCTTTTTCATACATGAATGTAAACCATGCATACATCAACTGTAAATGTTGTGGCCGTGCCGGTGCACATACTGGAGTTGAAAGATTTGAAATTCCCCCTCCCCCCCTTTTTTAAATTTCTTATAGCAATTACAGTGATAGCTCCACTACACATGCTAACAGAACTTAACCCCACACGGCTGAGGCCTGAAAGTAGTTCAAAATATATTGATTCATAGACACCTATGAGGCTATGTACACAGCCACACACACACTCACTGACACACAGACATATACATACACACACACTCACTGACAC
>OY757556.1:10631449-10642335 GCA_963584105.1 Alviniconcha strummeri
TGTGCACAATGTGATGTTTTGTGTGATTTTTGCATGAAATGGTTTTGTTGCAGCATGAAAACTTAAACTATTGTACCAAGCATATTTGGTGTCTGTGTAAACTTCAAAATAAGAACTTTTCAATGGTCTGCTGTACAACTCTGTGGTGAGATGGCGCTGGGAAAGGGAGGGGGTGAAAGACGGCTGCTGTAATTTACTGCTGGCAGCAGCAGCAGCATGTTCGTGGCCGGACCGCTTAGCTATCGGATATCTCAAGTGGGGCCACCTGCGTAGCTGACCTAGATTCTGGGGCACTGGCTTTAACTAAAGAGGCATCTCGGAACAGCCGTGAGTGGTAAGGTGTTAGGCGGGTAGTGGTAAGATGTTAGGCTGGTAGTGGTAAGGTTTTAGGCTGGTAGTGGTAAAGTGTTAAGCTGGTCGCAGTAAGGTGTAAAGCTGGTACTGGCAAGGCATTAGGCTGGTAGTGTTAAGGCAGTAGGCTGGTGGTGGTAAAGCGTTAGACTGGTAGTGGTAAGGCGTTATATTGGTAGTGGTAAGGTGTTAGGCTGGTAGTGGTAAGGCGTTAGGATGGTAGTGGTGAGGCATTAGGCTGGTAGTGGTTAGGCTGGCAGTGGTAAGGCATTAGGCTGGTAGTGGTAAGGCGTTAGGCGGGTAAGCAGACAACATCAGTTCAAATCCCCACTTTGGCTCTCCTTTGTCTTCAAAAGCTGTGGTTTATGGACACTATTACTATCATGTGACTCTTCCCATCACAGTTAAATCAAACATTAAAATGGCTCCCACTGCTGCCCCATCTTAATGCAGTAAACATTCTGGTGATGACAGTGTAGAATTAGGTGTAGTTCCCCCTCCCTCCACCTGCTGCTATGTTGGTTCCTGTCAGTACCTCTCCAGAAACAACTTGGTATCATCAACAAACAAGTGAGTGAATTTAACTAGGCATTAGACAAGTCTAATGAGCAAACAGATAAAGGGGCGGGATTTTTTTCTCCAGTTCTACTCACAGCTGAAACAGCTATCCCTACCTCAGTAGCATGACTCTTTTGAGAATCCTGTCGAGCTGCCAGCAGCCCCATCATTCTCTGCACACTTTCGTCATCAACAGCAATGCCCTCTGCCTCCACTTCCTGCATCGTTTCCAGCCCTTCAACATCGCTGTTGTTGGTATTCGCATCTTTGGATGCAGCGGTCACCTCCTTTTCAAGTGTATATGTAGGACTGCATGCTGAAAGTGGCTCTGTCGGACTGCATGGTGAAAGTGGCTCTGTTGGACTGCATGGTGAAAGTGGCTCTGTTGGACTGCATGGTGAAAGTGGCTTTGTTGGACTGCATGGTGAAAGTGGCTTTGTCAGACTGCACGGTGAAAGTGCATCCACAGGGCTGCCCTGCGACACTGTGTCAGCATATGATCTGTTTCCCTTTGACTGTGTCGAATCCTGCTGGTGGTGATTTGGGAGGCTGGTGGCACCTCTGGCAGGGATGTTACCGGATGCAGTCGCCTCACCAATCGTCATTTCTGACAGGCTGCTGGCGGCGCTGTCCACTGTGCCGGACCCTGGAGGGTGGTGGCCGTCACCTTTCTGCACTCCTGCCGAACAGCCATTATATTACTGTCATTACTCTGGAACTCACTGCCATCACACATTAGAAATGCTGCAATAATCACTACTTTCAAGTCTGCTCTCAGGGCACATTTCTTCAGCCTGTATCACTCTGACTAACTCAGCCCTGTTCGATTTGATGTGCATGTGTGTGTGTGTGCGTGTGTGTGTGTGTGTGTGTGTGTGTGTGTGTATGTGTGTGTATATATGTGTGTGTGGAGGGGGGAGGGAGGGAGGCAGGAGACAGAGAGAGAGAGAGAGTATGCTTTATGTTAAATTTTTGCTTTGTTTGATTTTTGTACATGTACATTAACCACCTCCCCCACCTCCCATCGTGTTCTTTGTAAAGCGCTGAGGGCTTTTTAAGAATTTGCACTTTAGAAATTACCATTATTATTATTTTTACTTTTTTAATTATGATGTGATTCTGAATGAGTGATTGTATCCTTTTACAGTGTGTTTTCAAAATTTTTGGCTTTTTTTATTTTTTTAATATCCACTGAAGTGGTGTCCCGACACAAATTGTGATAATGAATTGTCAGCGTTTCTACAGCAAAAACTTTAACTGCACATACTGCTATAAAACAGATCCAGTAATGACAAAACGTCAGTTGCAGACATCATCCGGAATACTGTAAAAAGGAACAGGGTGTATTGTGGGGGTCAAGGTCAGGGTGGGATGTTGTGGGTAATACACATGAAGTTACCTTCACTCCACTGAGCTTGACTGTCGTCACAGCTGCTTTGACTTTGACCCCAATCTTGACCTTGACCCCAGTCATCTTGGCCTTGACCCCAGTCGTCCTTGTTTTGACCCCAATCATCTTGATCTGGACCCCAGTCATCCTGACCTTGACCCCAGTCATCCTGGTCAGCATTCCATGTGTCTTTGGCAGAGCTGGTGTTTTGATTTCGCAGTGATGGTGCACTGTCCAAAAGCTGTGTTCGAACCACTCTCCACCTGGGCATCAATGTCAACACTTATTAAACTTTTGACTGGCACCAAGGTCCATTATGCCTCTGAAGTTAGCGCCACTGAATCCAACATAATGATGGATGTTCATGACTGGCTGGCTAACATGCAAAACTGTCATTTTGCAAACCTAGCGCTCAGGGTTCAACCTCTGGTCACATCAGCCAGGGTGCGGGACTTTTCCAGGCTTACCAAGTCAGCACTTGGCCTGTTATAAAGTGCCTATTTCACTCTGTGTGCATAGTATATATATATCTATAACTGACAAAATCAAAGAAAAACAACAAGTTGGCTTAAAATTCCCCAATTTTCGGTGACTGCCTTCCTTGGGGGGTTATTTCTTACAACCTGAACATGGGTAAAAACACAGTTCACACAACGATTCTTAAAATACCAGGTATCCACTTTTTCATTCAGACACAGCTGAATGCAAGGTGGTAACAAAATGTGCAGATACAGAATGCATAATACTTATGCACAGTCATTGAAATGATGGTTGTGGCTACATGTACGAAAGAAGAAAAAGAAAATATTTATAACTGACAATATTGTCTGAGAGTGAAAAAGAATTTGACCTTTGTGGAAAAACAAAACAAACTGCAGTTGTACAATATTGCAAATTACCAAACATCAGTTGTTACCAAATGCTGAAAAAAGAAAAGAATTCATCTGACCCTTGACTTTGACTGGAGCAAAGCTTTGATGGGCAAACAAAGACGTGAAGGCATCGGTGGTAGGGTGAGTCAGTCAGGGGACAGTAGATTTGTGTGACCAGGATCATCTCCCTTTTGCAACTGGTGCAGGGTGGTATTTGCATGCCATCTTTAAACCAGTCCTGGAAATCAAATCCGGTTACAAGTGAATCGCAGAGTAAAGATACTACTAAAAAACATGTACTATCAGCCCACACACCCCAATAATAGTTAAACAATAACAAGTCTTGTTCTGATTCTACACATTTATTTTGTTCCTCTCTGCCAAGGCCCTCTCCTTTGTAGTTGTACAACTTGTATAATAAAATAATGAATAAATGTGTCTGACTATTACTGTTTGCCCCCTGAGTCCAGGTGAGATCAAGAGGAGGGAGGTGAGCTGGACTCTCATGAAGAAGTTAGACTTTCATTTGTGGGTCCAGGCGAGATCAAGAGGAGGGAGGTGAGCTGAACTCTTACAAAGAAGTTAGACTTTCATTTGTGGGTCCAGGCGAGATCAAGAGGAGGGAGGTGAGCTGAACTCTTACAAAGAAGTTAGACTTTCATTTGTGGGTCCAGGCGAGATCAAGAGGAGGGAGGTGAGCTGAACTCTTACAAAGAAGTTAGACTTTCATTTGTGGGTCCAGGCGAGATCAAGACGAGGGAGGTGGTGCTGGACCCTCAAGAGAGCCCGGAAGAGATCAGTAGCAGGGAGGTGGAGCTGGGCTCAGAAAGTTGGACTTCTTTTGCTTCAGTTTGTTCCTCAACAGCTGTGCTATGGACATTGTCCTCGTGACTGCTCCACACAGCAGTTAAAACAGCAGTTGCATAGTACACTAGTTTCTGTGCAATGGTGAGGTTTCCACTGCCTTAACATAGTTGTTGTTCTGGCAGTGGTCCACGGCCTCCTCAGTCTTCTGGGTCAGAATGCACATTCGAGCCACTCACTCTCCCCCCCCCCCCCCCCCCCCCATCCCTAATATTGTAATAAGATTTATGGTGTCTGTGGACGTTAAGCACCATATTAATTACTTACTGTTCCCCCAATATGACCTATAACTATAGTATAAGGCTGACTGGATGTTACACTGTTAGAAACCAGTAACTAAAATTTCTAAATTGATTAATATTACTGTATTAGTATTACTGTATTATATTGAGTGTTTCAAACTTATAAACTGATATGATTATGAATCAATATCCTGTTTCTACTAGAACAAGAAGCAGAATAACTGTGTAGCCATGAACAAGACTAGATTGTCAGTACATTATCATTTATGTAAATCTTAAAAAAATTGTGTAAATGCACACCTTGCAACAAATCAAAGTCTGATTACCTTACTCACTCAACTAACACCCTGACTACTGGTTGACTGGGCATAAAACATCAAATTACTTACTACTCACTCAACTGATAAAGAAAATCTGGGATTAAAGATAAAAGTAAATTTTTAGTGTTTTGTTTTTGTTTTTAAGCCGTCATGTCCGCAAACATATTGTCATGTGACTTGTGTAATATTAAAATAGCTAAGTTTATTCTATCCACATGCACTTGTAATGAAACACAAATAGTGGCATACACAAAGAAATAACACACACACACACACACACACACACACACACACACACACACACACACACACACACACAGAGAACTCATACTCAAAAACTTTAAAAGTTTAATACTCAAGGATAGTAAGGTTAGGTCCATTTGGACCTAACACTAGTAACTGGCAGTCCTTGCTATACTACAAACACAAATAAACACGAAAATACCACAAACAAATATTATCAAAAGGATTAAGCAGTTGATTAATTAATGCAGTTTCACAGCTCCTACAAATGTGCAGAAACATCCGAATTAAATTCCTTTCATGGGCATACAGAGCTAGAGAGACAGACAGACAGACCTCAAACCATTTGAGGATAGCGAACCGACGGGGCTAAAAGTGGATACTGCCAGACAGACAGACAGACAGAGGACAGGGCTACTTTGGGATATTTCCAAAATCGTAGTTGACTCACTGGCGATCCACCAATTTTATTGGTTTCCCACGTTGTGGTGTCGTTCTCTTTCACTCGGCTGTCAGGTGCACCCAGCAGTACCGACATTTTCACGTGTAGGCCTAATCTGTTGAGAGTTACTTTCTCTTCCTTGAACTCGTGCAGAATTGGGATATCTCTTTTTAAGAATAGTCTTTTTGGTTTCGATTTCCAATTACTCCAAAGATCAAAATTAAACTATCTTAGAACGTAGACACCTGTATTATTGCATCTGGATTACGATTTTTTATTTTTTTTAAAACATAGACAGAGAGAGAGGGCATGGAACCGAAGCGAATAGCGGGAAATTCACATATGGCTTCAATGAATTTTAAAAAAGGCAATTCACTGCCCCCCTTCCCCCCCCCCTACACGCACACACACACACATACACATACTCCCACTCCCACGCACGCGCGCACGCACGCACGCACGATCGCACGGTGCCGCGGCACGCACGCACGGCGCACGCACGCACGCACAAGAAACTTGAAAACTTAAGAAAAAAAAAAGCCGGTCCCCATCGTCGCCTCAGTCAGTCACCGACACGAACATCAATGTGACCAGTTTTAAAGCTTCTTTAGATCGTCATTGTTTATTGTCACGGCACTACCAAGGCACTGACCGTAACCACCTTTTTGAAACACATATATCTCAACAGGCTATCGACTTGCATTTACGTCATAGGTCAGCCACCACTGACAAATACTGCCTTCACAACTGAGTAGAAGAAGAAGATAAAAATAATTATGTTCCCGCCACACCTGCCATCTAGTCATCCATTTCTCAGATTGGGAATCTCCGATCGGCGTACTTAACACAATAAACACCCTTGTTGTTCAAGTCGAAGACGTAATGATATGGAGTAGCCTCCTTATCGCGTACCGTACCACTCAGTGTCGATTGTTTGAGAGTCATACTCAAGCTGCGTTACGGGGACATTCTTTTATTTGAAAAAATGCGGTACCGATTAGCCTCGTGAAAAAAAAAAAGAAAAAAAATCTGTTCAGTCCCGCGTAGACGGGTAGGACTGATTAAACGGCCTTGCCGATCAAGTTGAGCTTGAGTCTGCGTTGCCTCGCCAAAACCTCTAGCGAAACAAAACGCAACAACTACACTGACTTTCAGCCTCATGTCAGTTGACAGGCATTGGAAGAGAAGAAGAAGGCTACCTCCATTTTGAAGCGAGGACAGAAAGAATACGTTCCACACCAGCGTTTGGGACGAGGAAGTGACACCGCGGATTGTGTTGTGCAATCACCGTTGATTTCCCCCCCCCACCTATGGCCGAAACAAGATGTTCGCCATGCTTCTTCTCGTAGTGCTGAATCTTTCCTTCATCAAGGTATGTGGATTTTAATTGATCTCGTCCACTAAAACGAATCTTTCCTTCATCAAGGTATGTGGATTTTAATTGATCTCGTCCACTAAAACGAATCTTTCCTTCATCAAGGTATGTGGATTTTAATTTAGCCTATCTCGTCCACTAAAACGAATCTTTCCTTCATCAAGGAATGGGGATTTTAATTTAGCCTATCTCGTCCACTAAAACGAATCTTTCCTTCATCAAGGTATGTGGATTTTAATTTAACCTATCTCGTCCACTAAAACGAATCTTTCCTTCATCAAGGTATGTGGATTTTAATTTAACCTATCTCGTCCACTAAAACGAATCCTTCCTTCATCAAGGTATGTGGATTTTAATTTAGCCTATCTCGTCCACTAAAACGAATCTTTCCTTCATCAAGGTATGTGGATTTTAATTGATCTCGTCCACTAAAACGAATCTTTTCTTCATCAAGGTATGTGGATTTTAATTTAGTCTATCTCGTCCACTAAAACGAATCTTTCCTTCATCAAGGTATATAGATTTTAATTTAGTTTATCTCGTCTACTAAAATGAATCTTTCCTTCATCAAGGTATGTGGATTTTAATTTAGCCTATCTCGTCCACTAAAACGAATCTTTCCTTCATCAAGGTATGTGGATTTTAATTTAACCTGTCTTGTCCACTAAAACGAATCCTTCCTTCATCAAGGTATGTGGATTTTAATTTAACCTATCTCGTCCACTAAAACGAATCTTTCCTTCATCAAGGTATGTGGATTTTAATTTAACCTATCTCGTCCACTAAAACGAATCCTTCCTTCATCAAGGTATATGGATTTTAATTTATCTCGTCCACTATAAACGACAAAGGATTTATATCGCCTGTCATTTATTGTTTTTAAGTGACAAGGCATTGAGTGAGTGAGTGAACATGGTGCTTAACGTCCACAGAAACCATAAGGCTTATTAGGGACGGGGAGAAGGGGGGGAAGGGGGCATGGAGGTGGGGGGAGAGGGAGACTATATACCTATCGCTACACTGTCACCACCAGAATGATTCCTGCATTAAGATGGGCAGCGATGAGAGCCATTTTAATGTTTCAGTAGGAAGTGATGGACAAAGTCACAAGACAGTGTCCACAAACCACAACCTTTTTTGATGAGAAAGGAGAGCCGAAGCGGTATCGAACCGAGGTCCTTCCGCTTACCAGCCTAACGCCTTACCGCTAGGCCACACCGGCTCACAAGGCATTGACTGACCCTGACCACTTTTTATACACACATCGCTGCGAGGCTTTCCCGGTTTGGCCTAGGCATTATGTAAGTCCATGGGCCGACATTCAACGCTCTAATTATGGACTTGCATTTACACCAAAGTTCACCCCTGCAAGTCAGTAGTGCCTTTACAGGAAGAATAAGAATAAGGGGGTGACGAGTTTTTTAAAAGTTTTTTAAAAATAAATATTTTAAAGCGGTACTCAAACCACAACAAAGACCACCACCACCAGAGCCAAATACGCCCAAAGAGGCCCGGCTCTTAAATAAAAGAATTAGAAGGACGTGCCCGCCATACCTGTCACACCTGACAACTCCCATTTCTCAAATTGGGAAATTCCGATCGGCGTACATTGTAAGCGCCCTGGTTATTTTTTGATGATGAAATTCCTTTTTGGGTTTCCCTGTTATTAGAGCCTCTACGCATGCGCGTCAGCTAATTTCAGTCTCTTGTGCCCGCATGGCAAAAAAATAGTGGACGCGCCGAATGCAAAATAATGGGAAGACAAAACAGGTCAGGAAACCCAATAAATTATTATATTCACGAAGAGAGCACTGTGTTCCTCGACTGAAGAAGTAGCGATGAATAAAGTGATCATTCAGAGGTGACCAACCAACAAAAGGGCCAATCAGTGTGGCAAGATATCGCAAGAAAAGGAAACAACTGCGGTGTGTGCGTTAAGGCTCCAGGCGAGATTTTTTTTTTTTTTTTTTTAAATCAAGAGATCTAGAGGAGGGAGGTGGAGCTGGACCTTCAAGTTAGCCCAGAAGAGATCATGAGCAGGGAGGTGGAGCTGGGCTGCGAAGGCTGGACTTCTTTCGCTTCGGCAGTTGAAACAGCAATTGCGCAGTGCACTAGTCGCTGGGCAATGGCGAGGGGACACCGCCTTACCACTTCCATTGTTCTGGCGGCGGTCCATGGTCTCCCCGGTCTTTTTCGGGCAATATCCGCGGTCGAGCCTTCACTCTTTCGTTCCTCCCCCCCCCCCCCCCCCACCCCGTCCCCGTCCCTAATAAGCCACCTCGCTTTTGGGGACGTAAAGCAAAATGGTCCTTTAGCGCGAGTGTGTGTGTGTGTGTGTGTGTGTGTGTGTGTGTGTGTGTGTGTGTGTGTGCGTTCGAACCGACTAGACCAAGCCGGTTGGTGAAAAGCTGAGTGACACTGATAAAGAAAGGTTTCGTTAGAGAGGAAAACAAACAAACAAAAAACAAAACAACAACCACAAAAAGCTCCCCCACTGACGTTAACAACAAAAACGGGGAACTGAAGGCAGTCCAGGACAAACCGTTTCAGGAGCTATTGATGTTCATTGTTAGCAAGAAGTCTACACTGTTCTCTGGCCTGTGAAAACGGGAGCTAGCGAGCCCTTCCAATTCAAATGTTGAGTTCCTCTTTCAGTTCCGCAGAACTGAACAGGCGGCAACCCGAGACCTAAACTCCAAGCACTGGTTTACGACATCCTTCCTTCAACCGCTGCCGTATTTAGTTACGCCATAGGGTCCAGAACACTGTCAGCTAACGAGCAGTTTTTTGTTGGGGATCAGACAGTAGTAAGTTTGTTACAAACAACTCAAATAAAACAAGGCGTGTCATTTATAGCCACCAACAAAGTTTACACCAGCACAAATAAAACCACAATCGTTTGAATCGAGACGGAACTCTTTTTTTCTTTCTTTTTTTCTTCTTCTTTTTTTTACCCGGGGTGGATGCGTCTCATGTTTACGTGCGTGCTTGGGCGCTAGGTTGCTTCCACAGTCATATTAGTACCCGAACCTTTCGGAGGGCGCTGACCCCGTCGCTGGACAGCTGCGCGGAGATAAAGAGTGTCCCTTCAGTGGCGTAACTAAACTGATCTGGCAGAGTTTGGAGGAAGGTGCCGGAAAGCGGTGCTCGGAGTGTGCCCGCGGAGACCTAGGCTGCCGTGGACCGCTGCGAGAACAACAAAATGTTACGGCAGTGTCCGTCCGGCATTGCGCAGCGACCACCGTACCACCCAATTGCTGCCTTCAAAGTGGATATATGAAGGCAGCAATTGGGTGGTACGGTGGTCGCTGCGCAATGCCGGACGGACACTGCCGTAACATTTTGTTATATAACATTATATATATATACACACACACACTTTGTGTGGACGTATATATATATATCAGACAGTAGTAAGTTTGTTACAAACAACTCAAATAAAACAAGGACTGGTTTACGACATCCTTCCTTCAACCACTGCCGTATTTAGTTACGCCATAGGGTTCAGAACACTGTCAGCTAACGAGCAGTTTTTTGTTTGGGAGAGATAAGATAAGATAATACTTTATTACACAGGGATAAAGATTTAAGCACGTATCGGCTTTTTTTCAAATCTGTCCCTGATGACAAACACAGCAACACTCAATACATCAAACAAAATTCACTTAAATACGCTAGAGAAAAAACGACTTAAAAACAAAACAAACTAATTTCTGTCTAAAACATCACATCATACGAACAGACAGAGAGAGAGAGAGAGAGAGAGAGAGAGAGAGAGAGAGAGAGAGAGAGAGAGAGAGAGAGAGAGAGAGAGAGAGAGAGAGAGAGAGAGAGAGAGAGAGCTCAAAAATGCATTTTTCTTGTAACATTAGATATGATGCACCACTGAAGTTACTTATTTACTTACCGACATGAATTAAAGCTCTGACTGTAATGTCATGTTTGCAACAGGCTATCGCATTAAGTTACAAATGTCTGTTTTTGTTGTAGCTGTTGCACGGTTGTTGTTGCTGTTGTTTTTCGTTTTCTTTTTTAAAATATGCATTATTGCTGTAATGCAATACTATAATATATATACATATAGTATTGCGTTACAGCAATAATACCTAGAAGATCCAAACACAAAAAGGTTCAAAAGAACATTTATTTATGAAGACACGGACACATAGTATGCTATTTGTGTGTCCGGGTCATAATAAATAAGCGTTCTTTTGAAGAAAAAAAAAGTG
>OY757556.1:10642535-10652535 GCA_963584105.1 Alviniconcha strummeri
AAAATGTGACCCCCCCCCCCCCCCAACAACAACAAACAAACAAAAACAAAACAAAACAACAACAACAAAAAAAAAAAAAAAAAAAAAAAAAAAAACAACACACACCTGAATTTGCCTATCTTGCTTAGTTTTTGTTTTGTTTTTTCCTTCTCTCTCTCTCTCTCTCTCCCGTTCTCTCTCTCTCTGAATTTTTCAAATATCTAATAATATCCGTGGGTAGTGAAAAGCTGTAACCTGCCCGCATAGTTTTGCATCAATATGACCAGGTCATACTTCAAAACCGGATTTTCCCTGTTGGTGTTGCTGGTATCAAAATAATCACAAACATGTCTAGAATGCATTGAAGAAGGGCAAAGAATAACAGAAAATTCACACGTTCACTGCATCTAGTCAACAGTAAACAGAACCGGGGAACACAAATGCAAATTCCCCGTTTGAATAGTACTAACACTACTGTTACTACTACTGATGGCAGTAGCCTACTGATATTGGATACTTGGGCGATGGTTGTTGCGGTAGTGGTAGTGCAAGCTCGCCGATAGACGTCACTAGCCTGTTACACCCCCTCCGCTACCCCCACCCCCACCTCGGGCAACAACACAACACGTGCGTGCGGTTAGGGGAAACTACTCTGGACAAAGCCGGAGAGGAAGTAGACGGCATTCGAAGGCGAAATTTAAAAAAAGGGGGGGGGGGGGGGGGGGGGGAGAGGAAAAAAGTAGCAACAATACGATACAATATAACTTTATTGCCAAGTACTATTAATACAACTGCACGAAGAATGTTTTGTGGTGCCAAGTGCACTCATCACACATTCACTTCAATCATAAAACATTAAGTTACAACAACAGCAAATAAACATCCTAGTAAAAAGTCATTCATAGATAAAAATATGAAGAATCCCACTGGCATCAAGCTGTGCATATCACATAAAAATGCCACTTCTCGAGGACCGCCTCTAAAAAGTTACTGTCCTAATAAAAGCAATTATAAGAATTATTTTACAACAAATTATTTAATTAACCCTGGCGGCTTACTCCGCTGGCCACTATCAGACTGTTTTACTCCAGTCATGACCCTGACCGCTCCAAGATCCTACGCACTAAAAGCATCCCCGCCTGGACTCAGTTGACATGGGAGTGGACGTCACTAGCCTGTTACACCCCCCTCCGCTACCCCCACCCCCACCTCGGGCAACAACACAACACGTGCGTGCGGTTAGGGGAAACTACTCTGGACAAAGCCGGAGAGGAAGCAGACGGCATTCGCGGGCCAAATAAAATAAAAAAGTAAAAAAATAGAAGAAGAAAAGAAGAAGCTAGTGTTTGCACTAGCTTCTTCTTTTCTTCTTCTATTTTATTTTTATTTTTTTATTTTTGTAATGTAATGTTTGCAATATCATTGAGTACCATGGATAACAGTGGATGTTCTTCATCCGTAAGTAAAGGATTTGATCTGAGTCACTGCAAAGAATAACAAAACACTAGAACTCAAACTTTAGGGTCAGACTAACTGGCCGAACAATGAATAAATATAAAACGTTTATGTAAGATTAACAACCAGCAGGCAAAGCATCAAACTATAAACATTAAAAGTAATTCGATCCAGTAAAAGTAGGTACTAGTGGTAAAAATGGTAATAGTAACAAATAGATGAATTGTAATAGGGAACCAGGTAGGCCCATATTTACCATACCATACCCAAGCCATACCATCACTCAAAGCATATAATAGTGGTAGAATGGCAGCAATAATAGTGGTGGTTCTTGTGGAAGCGGTGATGATGGTGTTAGAAGCAGTCAGTAGTAGACGTAGTGGCTGTTCTTCTAGACAAAAAACAAACAAAACAAGATAGAAGCGGTCAGTAGTAGACGGACAAAAAACAAGATGGTGTTAGAAGCGGTCAGTAGTAGCTAGACGTAGTGGCTGTTCTTCTAGACAGAAAACATCTGCAATAACCGTCAGATAAGTAGCCAAGTTTCATTCAAATCATCGTTCATCGTTTGTTAGTGTATTATCCGTAGTTTGAAAAAGGCTATCTGCACTGACAGTAAATAAGCACGTGTTTTGTACTTTTTGTACTTTTATTTTTAATATTTTTAATTTTAACCTCTTGTGTGTTTTGATCTTGTTTCCGAACGTGTGTGTGTGATTCTGTGTGTGTGTGTGTGTGTGTGTGTGCGTGCATGTGTGCGTGTACATGTGTGTGTGTGTGTGTGTGTGTGTGTGTGTGTGTGCGTGTGTGTGTGTGTGTGCGTGTGTGTGTGTGTGTGTGTGTGTGTGTGTGTGTGTGTGTGTGTGTGTGTGTGTGTGTGTGTGTGTGTGTGTGTGTGTGCGTGTGTGCTTTGTGAATTGTAGGAATCACATTACCTGACACCTACTGATGGCCCGAAAACGTCACGGTTGATGTCTTCTTCAACGAAGCGTTCGTCTGTCCCCAACTCTCGTGTGGAGGAGGTCCGACTGCAGGAGGAAGGGCTGGAGGAGCCTTTGTATGCAGAACCCTACGAACTAACACCACACCCACCACAGGACCGCCATGGTCTCAATACGTATACCACCGTTGCGGTTGAACTCCAACACCCAGCAATGTTTAAAGGGGCAATGTGCGAAGAGTTGCTTAACCTGAGAAGTGCTTCATTTTCACTTCAGTCGAAAGAAGGCCAAGGAGTTGTGGTGAGAAGACAAGAATGCTTCAAGGGCCAGAACGACGAAAGAGACGACCCCATGAAACCAAGAGGAAATGAAACTGGTATTGCATGTTTATGTGGGCGTCTGATTGTTTGTGTCTTTCTTTCCGTGGGCTAAAATATATCATTGGTGGAAGCTGCCACAAGTATCATTTTTGTCGCGACAAAATTAGCATACTTTTGTCCCAACAAGCACGTGTTTGTCGAGACAAAACACGTCTTTTGTCGCAACAAAATTATGCTTGTTGAGACAAATCTTTTGTTGCGACAAGCACGTGTTTGTCTTGACAAACATAATTTTGTCGCGACAACACTTTTAGAGCTCAGTGGTTAGAGCGCCGGGCTCGTGATTGAAAGGACGCGGTTTCGAATCCCTGCAGGCGCGGCGGGAGAATTTTTTTCTCCAGGGTCGATTTTTCTGTGTTGACTCTTATTTTGGTATCCGTTCCACCCCCGTGTTACCGCAGTAGCACGTAAAAGATCCCGGTCATTCTGCCAAAAGTGCAGATGGCAAGTTACAGCTAAACACGCATACACCTTACGTATGTGGCTTTGTATGAAGTGACATGGTGCATGGTTGTATGGTGTACACAGAACTTGCACCGAGACGGCAGCAGTTTCATGCGGCACCAACCATGCCAGCGCTGTAGTACACCACTTCGGCGGATATTAAAAAACAAAAAAACAAAAAAACTGCGCTATAGAAAGCTAGTCACTCATGTAGAATCACATGCGAGCGCAGTGAGTCTGCTCGCGACAGCGGAGAATAGCTCTTTTGGTGAACTGGACCGTGCTTTGCTTCAGGTTTCAATAGCTTGTTGTCCGGACACTGCCTTTTTGACGCTGTTCCGCCCAGCTGATGAAAAAGCAGGCTTCAGGTTTCAATAGCTTGTTGTCCGGACACTGCCTTTTTGACGCTGTTCCGCCCAGCTGATGAAAAAGCAGGCTGCGGAGTAGACAAACTGCTTCGCACTGGCGGAGTCCCCACCTCCTTAACATCTCTTGTTCTGACGGTGGCTGACGGTCTCTTGTGGTCTTTGCTGGTCGGAGACTGAGCCTGGACGAGCTAGTTATAAGAACCCATCGTTTGGACACGCGAAAATACTGCACACACTGATAAAAATGGGTAGCGCTGCTCTTGCGGCTGCTCTGCCTTATCCAGGCAAGGCGACCCGAATTTCCCGCAAGGGACAAAGAATTACTAAAAAAAAAAAAAAAAAACAATAGTGGGGGGTGGGGGCTTAACCCTCGTATGCAAGGAAAAGACCATGACAACACAACACGGTAAAAGTATATTTTTGCTGTCAGATTTATATATATATTTTTTTTTTTCACTCCTTAATTACATATTGCTGTTTATTGTTAGAGTTGTGGAGTTCGTTGACGCTGTAGCAGTAGCTGTTTTCACTCTTCTTCTTTTTTTTACTTCTCTTTTTTTCTTTCTTCTTTAGATTATGACTACCAAACACAAACCGATTGGGAAGAGGATGGGGACAGGAGCTGTTTTTCAAAAACAGAACAGTGGTCTTCTTCCGGAATCCTGTACCTCTCGTCTGAGATGTCTGCTTCTGGTTACGAAGGCCGTTCACGGAAGCCTGTTGGAAACAAACCTAGACCGATTTTCAGCCTCAACATGAGTGAAAGGAGGTACTCGACGTCCACAGAGAATTTTTCTGTTGATATGCAAGCAGGATGGAGACGAAGAAAAAGGTCTCTTCTCCCAGCTATGCGAAGATATAGCTCTGACAGAAGTCTGGAGAGCTCGTGCAACACGCACAACAGCCGAAGTTTAGCAATGTGCCTTAGTCTGGCGAATCTTTCTTCTCCCGATGACGTGCTGTACAGCCTCTCTACCGCTGCTGTCGATGGCACTGACTCAGCGTCTTTCCTTTCACTAGAGATGCCTCAAACTGTCCACCCTGATAAAATCTACAACACCTTCAGAGGAGCTGATATAATACTCGACTCCGCGTGTCATTTCTCCCGAGCTTTTAATCAGGCGCAGTACTCCCTTCCCTTCTTGCCTAAGCATAAAGAGGACAGAGGAGATGGGAATCTGCTGAAAACCTACACCGTTGCTTCAGGTACCCAAACTGCCTCTTCAGAGCCGGATGAGGTCTCTCCTCCAGTGCTTGGTCCACGCTGGCGAAAAAAGCAGGAATTTTCTTACCCTGGCGGCTTCCTCCGAGAGGAAGGCTCAGATGTGTGTCTTCGTGTTCCTGTCGGTGCCGTGGAAAAGGTAACATCTGTTGAAGTTCATGCGCTGATCAGCACGGATTTGGACGCTGCTTACAGGGCTATGCCGGTTCCAGGAGATGAATACATCATCAGCCCAGTAGCGGAGTATTTCGCTGGACACGATTTTCTGTTCCTGGAGCCAGTACACGTCACCCTTCCTATCTTTCCGCCCGCGAAAGTTTCCGAAAAAGAGATTTCCGTCTACAGTTTCAGTCGCCACGTCCTTGGTCATATCGAACTGACGAAACTGCGTCTTCAGAGCAAAGACAACACCGATCGAGATCACACACTGTCCGGAACGTACTACTTTGCGGAGAACAATAAAATCGTCGTGATCTTAGACCACTTCAGTGGTTGTTTCTGCACTTGCAAAGCGGAACTCTTGCCTCAGCATCTCCATCTGCTCGTGTTTGGTAACGATTCCCGCAAGGCACAGGGAGGCAGACAAGTATACATCCGGCTTGAAATTTGGGACAACCGCCTTGACGTCAAAGACTTTGAGAAGGTGCGTGTTTTCCCGCGAGAACGGAGCCAGTCAAACAGGGTTTTGAGTGGCAAGTTTAAGCTTCAACCTGCGCATGGTATAATCGTTCTTACCTAGGCTAATTATGCAACTCTGTTAATTTGCCTTGTGTTGCATGCTGCATGTGTATCTGTCTGTCTTTGGTTGCTGTCTGTCTGTATATCTGCCTGTCTTTGGTTGCTGTCTGTCTGTATATCTGTCTGTCTTTAGTTTGCTCTCTGTCTTACACAACGGGTCCAGGCGAGATCAAGAGGAGAGAGGTAGTGCTGGATCCGCAAGTTAGCTGAGAAGAGATCAAGAGCACGGAGGTGGAGCTGGGCTTGAGAGTTGGACTTCTTTTGCTTCAGTTGTTTCCCAACGGCGAAGCTACGGACATTGTCTTTGTGACTCTGTTCTGCATAGCAGTTGGGACAGCAATGGTGTGGCACGGTGGTCGCTGCACAATGCCGGACGGACACCGCCTTAATATTTTGTTGTTCTGGCGGCGGTCCTCGGCAGCCTTGGTCTTCGGGGTTGGCGCCTGTTTCGAGATTTCACTCTTCTGTCCCCCTTTCCCCACTCGTCCCCGTCCTTAATAGGACTACTCGCCTCCGTGGACATTAAGCAACAAAGTCTCTCTCTCTTACTCTCTGTCTGTATATCTGCTTGTCTTTGATTGCTGTTTTCTGTATATCTGCCTACCTTTGATTGTTGTCTGTCTGGATATCCAAAGTTTTACTAACAATAGTTAAGATCTGACAAGCTGAAATCGACAAAGAGAGAGAGAGAGAGAGAGAGAGAGAGAGAGAGAGAGAGAGAGAGAGAGAGAGAGAGAGAGAGTCAGGTGATTGTTAAGAATTTATGTCTTACGGATAAATATAGATTATGTATGCACAACGGACACTCACCTACGAATTTGACGCAGGCGTGTGACTAGCTAGTTCAATAAACCATTCGTTCGTTCTCTCTTCTTTTCTCTTCTCTTGCCCCGATTTCAGCTGGTCAGATTTTAAATTCTATGAGTAAAAAATAGATTTCATTTCAGTGATGATCCAGAGAAAAATAAATTGCGATCAGTATGGCAGAGTCTAAAATCCGTTCCGGCAGAGATTGCAATTTTGATTTCTCCTGGGAGTCTCTCCAGTTTTCATTTCTGCCTGTAGAATTTGAAATCCTACCAGATTTAGATTTTTACCCTGACATAATATTTTGAAAAAACAATAGTAGGGATTTGCTGCCAAAGCACTTAACTCTTTCACTGCCATGCTTGCCGCGCCATCACTGAAAACTACCAATAAAAGTGCCAAATTTGAAATCACAAAGTCCACTTCCCCCCTTCGCACGAGCACGTCAAAAGGTTTTTATCAAAACGTGCAGTATTGAAAGTCGATGGGAAGGGATTAGATCTAGCTTCACCAGAGACTAACGCACCCCATTTGATAAACTAGATATAGTACGTTGTGTGCTTTCATTTATATAATGCGTTGTGTGGTTTTACATAGCTATAATTATATAGATCTAGCGAATATCCAAGGGGACGGTCGGAAATTCCTGGGACATTTTAAACGCCATTTTATGTCACAGATACCATCAGAATCATCCAAACAGGGTCATATCAAGCGAATAAAACCAAACTTTGCAGCAAAAATTGAGTTTTACCACATCTGTGTCTTTCAATGTTTTCATGTGTGCGTGTGTGCTCCTTTTACGTTTGATCTAGATCTAGTTTCCGAGTAACCGTGCACCATTCCCGAGTGCTGATGTCGGCAAAACAATCGGTAGTGTACCGAGAACGTACTCGTCTACAGACTGTAATCAACCTCACTTTTCTTGCAAATTTGGTTTCATTTGCTAAATATAACCCTGTTTTGAGTGATTTTGATGATATTTGTGACATAAAAGGCGTTCAAAGTGCCGCTTGGATATTACCAAAAGGGAGTGCGTATATAGCTTACTATCTTTGATATTACCAAGTGAATCTTCGATTTACCTATAATTATTAAACCTGCTATTGGCTGTACAGGAAGTATACGAGAAGAGGACAGTGAGTGCTGTCCTCCTGCACTACATCGACAAGAAGATCCTGTCTATTCCCGAAGAGGACTGTGAACTGGATAAAGTCTATGTTGGCCTTCAGTTGGAGTTGAAGAGTGAAGAAGACCAGCGTTTGTGGAAACACTGCACACGCATCAACGGAGACCCAATTTTTTCTGCCATACAGGTAAGTAAGTAAACACGGTGCTTAACGTCCACAGAAACCATGAGGCTTATTAGGGACGGGAAGAAGAGGGGGAAGGGGGTATGGCGGTGGTAAGTAAGTAAACATGGTGCTTAACGTCCACAGAAACCAAAAGGCTTATTAGGGACGGGGAGAAGGGGGGAAGGGGTTATGGAGGTGAGGGGAGAGGGAGACTATATACATATCGCTACACTGTCATCACCAGAATAACTTCTGCATTAAGGTGGGCAGCGACGAGAGCCATTTTAATGTTTCATAATTGTGAGGGGCAAAGTCAAAAGACAGTGTCCACAGACAACAACTTTTGAAGAAAAAGGAGAGCCGAAGCGGATTCGAACCAAGGTCCTTCTGCTTACCAGCCTAACGCCTTATCGCTAGGCCAAGCCGGCTCACGCCATACGGGTATGAATAAGTCTTTTAAAGTCTGTCAGTCTGCCTGCCTACCCCCCACCCCCACCCCTCCCGCCTTTTTCTTGTTCTTCCTTTCTCCTTTCCTTCTGGTACAGTTCTTCAAAGATCGTATAGCTAAAGCATCCTTGTGTAGCTATACGAATCAAAAACACACAAGGGAATTAATCAGCGCTCGAAATACTGGCGCTATGGGCCTCAGATTTGTTGCTTTACGATCTTTGATTTTTACACCGTTCTTTCTACTTCTGTTCGTCTTCTTCCGTCTTAAGTCTTCCTCTTTTTATTTTAATATATATTTATATATCCTTTCTTTACTGTCTTGCGCATTGCTTCCTTTCTTTCTGTTTTTGTTCATTTTTGCTTGCCAGAAAGAGAAGAATTAAGGAATGGAGAGAATGAAAGAGAGAAAAAACAAAACAAAAAACAAAAAACAGAGAAGAATTAAGGAAAGGTTGACTTTTCCTTAATTTTTTTTTTTTTTTTTTTTCTCTTTCATTCTCTCCATTCCTTAATTCTTCTCTTTCTTTTCTGTTTCTTACTTTCCTTCTCTCCTCCTTCTTTCTTTCCTTCTTTCTTTCTACTTGTCGGCCTCCCTAATCTTCTCTCATCATTATTTTGTTTTTGCTCCTTTTTGCTACGCTGGTTATACCCCCGCCCGCACCCCCTACCCGCCGGTCGAGGAGAGAGAGAGAGAGACAGACAGACAGACAGAGCCAGAGCCAGACAGACAGACAGACACACAGATAGACAGACAGACAGGCAGACAGAACTGGTGTTGTATTTCCTGGACCGCTATTTCTGAGATCTTTATGCATACATTATTGTTGATATTTGTAAATCGCAAAGTGCTTACCCTTGTCGATGAGATACGGTGCTATTGGGCGATTCAGCGAAGCTGGTTTGCTAGAGTGAATGCGCTTTTTAATCTTTCGCGCAAGAAGTCGCGAGAGGTCGCAGCGCACATCCGGGCCGATTTCTGAGTAGGCGTTGCTTCACGCTGTGTATAACAGTGGAAGTTAAAACTAGAATTGCGAAGCAGTACAAATGCCAATACTGTTGCAGTTACAAAAATTACCGTGGAAAGGGGATGGAGGGTGAACAAAAAGTGTCTTTGCGTCGGTTTTGGGCTGACCAGAAGATCGCGAGTTCGTAGAAAAAATGCGTTTTGGGGCCTCCTAAAGCACGAGCAACAAGTTATTGCTTATTTCCAGACACATTACGACTACGGGCCTCAGAAAATGCCTTTAACGTTGGCAGTGTAAAATTCGCAAATTCACTGTCACCACCTTCCATTGTGAAGAAAGTACGCACCGGAAGTAAAAGCAGCCAAGGGACTTAAGCGATGCCGGGCAAAAGTCAAGGGAGTTAACAACCTCGCCTGAATCGCCCAATAGAAAGGACCGCTATTATAATCATCGTTATTATTAATCGTCAGCGTGTCAAGCTGAAGTCACTGATGGCGTGTCCGCGAAAGTGTCAACGGACTGCCTTCCCCAAGACCGTGGACTGGAAGCTGGCGACTGGTGCGGATGAGGAGACACCAGCGGACGACTTCGAGTGTC
Organism: Alviniconcha strummeri; assembly: GCA_963584105.1. NCBI lineage: Eukaryota > Metazoa > Mollusca > Gastropoda > Provannidae > Alviniconcha > Alviniconcha strummeri. The sequence goes on from OY757556.1 coordinate 10,652,177, forward strand.
TTGTGGACCACGGCTACGTCATGCTGGAAGAAGGGGCAGCCGCGGCCACTGGTCCTCTTCACTTTGTGTCAGACTGGCAGACCTTTGATATCAGAGTCGGGCAGTCCATGGTGAGTCTCTCTCTCTGTGTCTTTCTGTGTGTGCGTGTGTGTGTGTGTGTGTGTGTGTGTGTGTGTGTGTGTGTGTGTGTGTGTCTCTCTCTCTCTCTCTCTCTCTCTCTCTCTCTTTGTCTCTCGCTCTCTGTCTGTCTGTCGTCACAGTCTCACTCTCTCTGTCTGTCTGTCGTCTCAGTCTCTCTCTCTCTCTCTCTCTCTCTCTCTCTCTCTCTCTCTCTCTCTCTCTCTCTCTCTCTCTCTCTC
>OY757556.1:10657535-10659849 GCA_963584105.1 Alviniconcha strummeri
AATGCTGAATCAGTTGATACCAGAATTATGGTTGTACTTCTTTCCGTTCCCATGTTATGTTTGATCTTGTCATGGTACCGTCAAAGATTGGTGATAGGACAATGTCAAAATTATTGATTTTTCCATTTTTGGCACTCTGCATCTCCAAAATTTGAATAAGGATGACTACTGAAAAAAATGTGTTTAGTCTATGTTGTGCAGACACTGGGTAAAACAAGTTGGGTGGATGTGTGACCAATACTTTTTATGCTAGAGCCATACAAAAATGGCATTTTGTAAAATGCGCATAAAACCCCTAAAATGATGAATATTTCAAGGGTGATATCTCAAAAAGTATTATAGATAAATTATTGAAATTTGGTTTGTGTACATGTTTTGTGACCCTCTTTAATATCACATATTAATGGATTGCATTGCTTGCGTTTCAAAATTCGGCTGGACCTACCTGTTTTATTGGTCGTTTTCAAATGACATCATGGCAGTGAGCGGGTTAAATGACGTAACGACCAGCAAGCAGCACCCAGTACAGTCTTGTTATAAGAATCGAACATAATGCTTATCTGTTGTGGCAGCGCTGTTTTTCACTGGCTGCGATAAACGCAGCAACCAATCTCATTTACATACTCACGCTCACAGATTATTTTTTTAAACCCCTTCACTGCCATGATGTGACTTGAAAACGACCCGAATAAACGTGCAAAATTTGGAGCCCTTAAGCCTTTTTTTCTTTTTCTTTTTTCTTTTAGCATCGGCGTGTGAAATGATTTTCATCGAAAAAACTAGCATTGAAAGTAGATGTTATAGGATTGGAAAATAGACTGTTTGCAGGCGCGTCCGTGCATCTTTCAGCCCGGAAATTTTACAGGCTGGGGCAGTGAAGGGGTTAAATTCATACCCATGGCACCTGGACATGCTCTCTGAACGAAATGAAGCTTCATCGAATCGAAGTTTTTTTTTTTTTTTTTTTTTACATCAGCGTTATTCTGCTCGTTGTTTGCTTGTCACATAAGCGTTGGTTAGTCCGTTTGTCGTTGGTAAAGGGGTGTACCGCGAAAATTGCACTGTTTTGTACTGTCCTGTTAAAAAAAAGGAAAAAGTAACAAGCAAACGAAACACACAACCCCTCCCCCACCACACACACACCCCACCACACACAAACAAACAACAAAACAAAAACACAACACACACACACACACACACACACACACACACACACACACACACACACACACACACACACACACACACACACACACACACACAAATAAACGTTGATTTTACCGGTATGTGTGCTTTGATCTTTTATTCAGAAGGCTAGCTAGCAGTTAACTCTGTCTCGTTTTTTGTGTGTTACGGGACATTTTTTCTTTTTTTTCTTTTCTTTTTCTTTCTTTGTTTCCTTCTGTGTCTCTGTCTGTATTTCTTTTGTTCTTTCTTGCAAATTATCTCTTTTCTCATGTATAAGCAGTCACTGAAACACTAAAGTAATTTATGTTCAGTAAAACTCTGTTTTATCTCTCAGATAATGTATTATATATTTATAGTCTTTCCACCATTTTGTCGCAGAACAAGGGCGTTGCCAGGTGCCCCGAGCACAGCGCTGGCACAAAAGAACAACGACACAACCGACAGAAAACAGATCTTGTCGCACGCACTTGCGAACGGATCAGCACCGCCCAACGTAGTCAATTCCACGTTGAGATCTGGAAGCATGGAAGGCGCGGTTGGGGGTGAGGAGGTCGATGTTCCGAAACGGAAGTGTCGGCTGTTTGAGGTCTGGCGACCTTCCGATTGCAATCGCCAATGCCCGGCATGTAAACATCTCCATGTCCCATAGCATGCCCTATGTCTGTAGAAGCAGTGCTACAGAGGCCCCGGAGCCAGGCACAAGCAATCAGTTCGCCCCTCGTATGACCGGCGAGGTCAGCGGACGTTTCAACAACGACCCGGGCCACCAGTACTCCCTTGCAGATCCCAGGTGGACTGACAACCGTCGTGCGCATGCCCAGCGCACTCCAGGTGCGACAGCAGCGGGCTGTGACAGGCGTTGCAGTTCACACAACAGTCAGCCCACATCTTCTTATCCTGATGCGACAACAGCTGCCGCAACAGCTGTTGGCAGTTCACAGAGCCGTCAGCCCGCATCTTCTTACCCAGATGCGCTCTCCAGTGTTCATAAGCAGGCGCAAATGAACCAAGTGAGTCCAGCTCTTGGCACCAGCCCAGCCGCTTCCAGCACGCTCACAGCGACTATGTAGAATTGCCCCTTCCGGTCCAAGTTACAGAGCAGCCACACACGTAAACACAGGTGGGC
>OY757556.1:10660049-10670049 GCA_963584105.1 Alviniconcha strummeri
AGAGAATGGGATAGGGAATGAGAACCCAGGCCCATCCCATCTCCCTGCTCATACAGCTCCTGAACTCTGTCGGTAGGCTCTGCTTCTTCAAGTTCATGGTGTTTTACGGCCACAGATACCGTATGGCTTATTAGGGACGGGGAAAGAATGGAATGAGAGTCAAGGCCCACCTCCCTGTTCACACAGCTCCTGAACTGTGCGACTGCACGTTGTTGTTGTTGTTGTTGTTGTTGCTGAAGTGTTGCTTTATGTCCACAGAAACCGTAGGTTTATTAAGGACGGGAGCCCAGGACGTCCACCTCGACTTTCACACAGCTCCTGGGCTCCGACAGTGTGCCTGTGCGCTTAGGTCAGGCTTTTTGTCCGGTACACTGAGTCTTACTGACCCCCAGACTCCGAGCACTGGTTTACGACTGCCTTCCTCCAACCATTATACCGGATTACGTCATAGGTCCCGAAAAAAAGACTTGTCTGCTAACGGGCTGTTTTCATTTGGTTGAACGCCAAAAGGTTGGCCACGTAGTCTGGAATGAGGTGACGGTCGCGCCCTCGTGGTGCCAATGGCAGTAAGTTTGAAACAGACATCCCAAACTGTATCAGCCGTTTGTTCTGGAACTAACTGCCTATAGCCTACATTCCTTACGTCAGCGCAAAGAAAACCCAAATCGTTGGAATCGAAATGGAACTCCACCTCCTCCTCCTCTTCCTCCTCCTCCTCCTCTTCCTCCTCCTCCTCCTCCTCCTCCTTCTTCTTCTTCTTCTTCTTCTCTGTACCAGGGGCGGACGCGCCTCATGTTTGCGCTGTGCGTGTTTGGACGCTATGTTGCTCCACAGTCTTATTAGCACCCAGACCTTTCGGAGGCGACAGCGTCGGCGGACAGCTGTGCGGATCCGATAAAGAGTGCCCCTTCAGTGGCGTAACCAGTTCTGGCAGAGTTTGGAGGAAGGTACCAGAAAGCGATGCCGCGTTGAGAGTGTGGGAGTGTGGTTGACCCCCTTCTGTTACGACATCCTTCCTTCAACCACTGCCGTATTTAGTTACGCCACAGGGTCCTGAGAACTGTCAGCTAACGAGCATTTTTTTCGTTGGTGCTCAAACAGTGGTAAGTTTGTTACAAACAACTCAGATAAAACTGGGCGTGTCATTTATATGCCAACAAAGTTTACGCCAGCACAAATAAAACCACGATCGTTTGAATCGAGACGGAACTCTTTTCTTCTTCTTTTTTACCAGGGGTGGATGCGTCTCATGTTTACGTGGGTGCTTGGGCGCTAGGCTGCTTCCACAGTTATATCAGTACCCACGCTCCGAGCATCGCTTTTCGGCACCTTCCTCCCTTCCCGCAACCCCCCCCCCCCTCCACCCCACCCCCGCCCCGTCCCTTTCGCCCAAATCAAAAGGAAAGAGACGAATCACCACTGGGTCCCTTCTCCAGAGTTGTGTGAAGTCGCCTAACTGTAATGCGAGTCGTTGGCGGCGTCCCTAGTGGCCCAAACCCTCGTCAGTTGAGTCCGCGCCTGTCGACAAGGCGACGGATGGAGTTGGCCACGTAGTCTGGAATGAGGTGACAGTCGCTCCCTCGTGGTACCAATCTGTCACTGGGACGTCACCTTCTCGTCACCCACCCATCGCCTGGGGTCCTTTTTGTTTTCATGAGCTGTCAGCAACTTCCTCTTTCAGTTTCTGTGTCTGTGTCCGCCTCAGTGTCTTTAATTTGTCTTGTATCGGTTGTCTTGATTGGTTCTGCTTTCATTGTCACTGGGACGTCATCTCCTGGTCACCCACGGTTCTGCTTTCATTGTCACTGGGACGTCATCTCCTGGTCACCCACGGTTCTGCTTTCATTGTCACTGGGACGTCATCTCCTGGTCACCCACGGTTCTGCTTTCATTGTCACTGGGACGTCATCTCCTCGTCACCCACGGTTCTGCTTTCATTGTCACTGGGACGTCATCTCCTCGTCACCCACGGTTCTGCTTTCATTGTCACTGGGACGTCATCTCCTCGTCACCCATGGTTCTGCTTTCATTGTCACTGGGACGTCATCTCCTCGTCACCCATGGCCTGGGGTCCATTATTTTTTTAATTTTATTTTTTAACTGTCATCAACTTCCTGTTTCTGTGTCTGTGTCTGCCTGAGTGTCTTTAATTTGTCTTGTATCGGTTGTCCAGATTGGAACTGCTTTCATTGTCACTGAGACGTCACCATCTCGTCACCCACTGCCTGGGGTCCATTTTTTGTGAGCTGTCAGCAACTTCCTCTTCCTGTTTCTGTGTCTGTGTTCGCCTGAGTGTCTTTTGTCTTGCACCGGTTGTCCAGATTGGTTCTGCTTTCATTACCACTATTATGTCACATTCTGGTCGCCCACCTCATGTGGTCATTTTTTTTTTGTGTGTGTGTGTGTGTGTGTGTGTGTGTGTGTGTGTGAGAGAGAGAGAGAGAGAGAGAGAGAGAGAGAGAGAGAGAGAGAGAGAGAGAGAGAGAGAGAGAGAGAGATGGCAGCAACTTCCTGTTTCTGTGTCTGTCTGAGTGTATTTTGTCTTGTATCGGTTGTCCAGATTGGTTCCGCTTTCATTGTCACTAGGACGTCACCTTTTGGTCGCCCACCTCCTGGGGCCCGGTTTAAGAGCTGTCAGTATCCTCTTGTTTCTCTTTCTGTTGTATCGGTTATCCAGATTGGTTCTGCTTTTATTGTCACTAGGACGTCACCTTTTGGTCGCCCACTTCCTGGGGCCCGGTTTATGAGCTGTCAGCAACTTCCTGTTTCTGTTTCTGCCTCAGTCTTTTTTGTCTTATATCGGTTGTCCAGAGTGATTCTTCTTTTGTCCACAGACGGTTGTAGTGGTTGGTTTTCATCGTCGTCCACCGATATTATAGTCTGCCTTCCCTGTCTCTGTGTGTGTGAGGCTGAGAGAGGGAGGGGGAGAGAGAGAGAGAGACCTACAACTTTATTATACACAAGGATAAAGATTGAGAGAGAGAGAGAGAGAGAGAGAGAGAGAGAGAGAGAGAGAGAGAGAGAGAGAGCTACAGTTTTATTATACACAAAGATAATGTGAGAGAGAGCCCTACAACTTTAATATACACAAAGATAAGGCTGAGAGAGGGAGAGAGAGAGAGACCTACAACTTTATCATACACAAAGATAAAGGTTAAGAGAGAGAGGGGGGGGGGAGACAGAGACAGACAGAGGCGAGAAGGCCGGCAGATAAGGACGAAAGGAAAGAGGAGATCTACTGTAGAGAGAGAGAGAGAAGAGGAAGTGGAGCGGAGGAAACGGAGAGGCAGACGGGCAGAGAGAGCGTGCCTGACGCATACTCGCACAGACAACGACGTCCCAAAAGGGTCTGCGGCGCTTGCTCGCGTATCGATCGGGGCTGGCAGTAGATGTCCGGCTCCAGAGGCGCCGAAAGCTGTCCCCTTGTTTATGTTGTCGATTCGCATCAAGATGGCTGGCTAGGGGGGAAAGTATCAGTCTGGGCCTTCAGTGACTCCTTCGGGATTTCTGCTGCCTTCAGAAGCTGCTTCATGCGCGATACGAAAACCATTTGCAGTATCCGCCATCCCCGCTGATCTCTCTGAATGGAACCCGAATGTAAAGTGCAGACTTGTGCAGCGTACGGCGCCTGATGTCGCCCATTGACGTTCTAGTCTATGTATAAAGAAGCAGCGATGCCGTTTGGTGTGCATGGTAGTCGTGTGTATATGTGTTGAAATTGTGTGTGTGTGTGTGTGTGTGTGTGTGTGTGTGTGTGTGTGTGTGTGTGTGTGTGTGTGTGTGTGTGTGTGTGTGAGTGAGTGTGTGTGTCGTGTGTGTGTGTGTGTGTGAGTGTGTGTGTGAGTGAGTGTGTGTGGTGCGTGCGGTTGTACCCGTGCGTGCTTGCGTGTGTGTGTGTGTGTGTGTGTGTGTGTGTGTGTGTGTGTGTGTGTCATGCATTGTATGTGTATAGGTCTGTGCGTAGGTGATATGGCCGTTGCTGTTCTTCTGTTCTGGGAACACTCGTGTGCGTGCGTGTGTGTGTGTGTGTGTGGTGCGTGCGGTTGTGCCCGTGTGTGTCTGTGTGTTTTATGCATTGTATAGGTCAGTATGTAGGTAATATATGGCCGGCCGTTGCTGTTCTTCTGTTCTAGGAACACTCGTGCCCTAACGTCGAAACGCGCTTTGTTAATGTTTTGCATCGTTTACTCGCAGAAAACTACTACTAACAACAATAATAAGGAATGACAGAGCGCTCTGGGACACTCAAGGCGCTTTACAGCTTAATTAAAGAAAAACATGCAGCGCGAAAATACCCATATATACAAATCAGTGGCATATAAACAAGGAAGCAAAACATACACAAAATGTATATTTTCATACAAAGCGTGGTAAAATACACGCGCGCACGTTATGAGACGGAAGCAGCTTTTCCACCTATTTAATTAGAACGGTCTCCCATCTGTTTAATCACACCGATCTCCCGCCTGTTTAATCAGAACGATCTGCCAGGCTGATGAGCGGCATCGGCAGAGTCGGTTCTGTGAGTGACATTTCTGCTATCCTTCCACTGATGGAAGAGAAGATAGTGCGTGTTTGAGAGATCACTATGAATTTATCGTTTTCGTGTAATCGGTTTTAACCCCTTCACTGCCCCAGCCTGTAAAATTTCCGGGCTCAATGATGGACGGACGCCCCTGCAAACAGTGTATTTTCAGTCCGATAACGCATCCGCTTTCAATGCTATACATGTGTGTTTTGGTGAATGCTGTGCGTGTGTGTTTCGATGAACGCTATACATGTGTGTTTCGATGAACGCTATACATGTGTGTTTCGATGAATGCTATACATGTGTGTTTCGATGAATGCTATACATGTGTGATATACATGTGTGTTTTGATGAATGCTATACATGTGTGTTTTGATGAATGCTATACATGTGTGTTTTGATGAATGCTATACATGTGTGTTATACATGTGTGTTTCGATGAACGCTATACATGTGTGTTTCGATGAATGCTATACATGTGTGTTATACATGTGTGTTTTGATGAATGCTATACATGTGTGTTTTGATGAATGCTATACATGTGTGTTTTGATGAATGCTATACATGTGTGTTATACATGTGTGTTTCGATGAACGCTGTACACGTGTGTTTTGATGAAGATCCTTTCATATACCAGAGCGAAGAAGAAAACAAAAAGGCTTAAGGGTTTCAAATTTTGCCCTGTTGTTGGTCGTTTTCAAATGACATCTTGGCAGTGAAGGGGTTAAGCCACACGAAAGAGCATATCTGAGAGATCACTATGAATATATGATTTCGTGTAATCGATTTTAAGCCACACGAAAGAGCTTGGAAGGTTCTGTTCCAGTGACTGCGTATATTACATTTCTGAGTGAATCAGCCGCGTGCTTTCTAAGCGAGTCATCTGCTTGCTCGTCCATGCGGCTTTTTCCAGTCTAGCACTTCTTTATTCCACAGACTGGAGATTTTGTTACCACACATAAAAAAAAAGAGTTAAAAGACGATCCCAAAATCCCCAGAGTACACAGCTTTGAAGGCAGGTAAGATCGGTTAAAAAAAATTCGTTATACGATAATGATGAATGGAAAAATAATGACTTGTGCTTCGTTGACTTGTGCTTCGTTTTTTTTTTTGTTTTTTTTTTTTTAATTCGCTGAAAGACCAGATGTGACGATCCGTCCTGTCGATGAAGCACACATGTTTCGCGTGTAACTCTTGGAAATGAACTGCGGATATTCTGACCTCTAAGTACAAAGCAATATCCGTGAATAATCTGCTTCGCAGTTTATATGAAATCCGTTGAAAAAGGCCTCGCGACTGTCCGTCTAGTCGGCGAGGCACATATGTTGCAGGTGTAGTGTACTCTTAGAAATGAGTCACACGTCTGTTCTAGCCTCTCCTGTGGAACACCTGTCAGATTAGCAGGTTATACAACTTCCGTCGATACTGTGGCCTTCTTTGAAACCAGGCTTTACGTTGCTGAGTCACTGAACAAAAGGAGCCAATAGAGCTTCATTGACGTCGCAGATGTGTCTCTGTACTTATATATGTAACCAGACAGACCCTACTGACTGTCCATATAGGGCTGTGCGCTCAAGGATGTCTTTCATAAAAGACAACTCTTCCGCTGTGTTCGCTCTGTGACTGCTCCTTTACTGTTAATTTTGTTGAACTGATCGTACTTGTTCACGGGCAGACTCGTGTCTGCAGTTCTTTTTCATTCTTGGCAGAGTGAATTCGTTTCGTCGTTCAGTACCTACTTTTGTGTGTATGTGTGTCGGAGTTAAACAAGCCTGCTGTGATGCGGCTGTTCGTTGGTGACATCAGCAAAAGCTCCGGCGGCATCGTCTGGGAAGGCCAGTGGGACATAGAATTTGGAGATGGTTTGAACTCGAGTTTATTCGTACTACACCAGAATGCATTCAAAACAAAGAGGGGACAGTTGATCGAGAGAGAGGGTGTGGGCGTGTGTGGGTGTGGATGGCGTGTGTGTGTGTGCTTGTGTGTGTGTGTGTGTATGTGTGTGTGTGTGTGTTTGTGTGTGTGTGTGCTTGTGTGTGGATGGCGTGTGAGTGTGTGCTTGTGTGTGGATGGCGTGTGTGTGTGCTTGTGTGTGTGTGTGTGCTTGTGTGTGGATGGCGTGTGTGTGTGTGTGTGTGTGTGTGTGTGTGTGTGTGTGTGTGCTTGTGTGTGGATGGCGTGTGTGTGTGTGTGTGTGTGTGTGTGTGTGTGTGTGTGTGTGTGTGTGTGTGTGTGTGGAAGAGGGGGAAAACAACAAAGGAAACTATGCCTAATGCTGCATGCACTCTCACCACCAGCATAATCCTACGTTAAGAACTGGGCAGCGGGTTGTGAGCCATCGCAATGTTTATTTATTGCGAGTGGCAGCGTCACCACAACGGTGTCCGTAAACAGTTTTCTGACCAGAGGAAAGAAAGCCGAAGCTGTTTTGAACCGAGGTCCGTCTGCTTGCCGGCCTAACGCCTTACCGCTGGGCCAAACGGTGGTTGGTTGAAGTGTTGCTTTACGTCCACAGAAACCACAGGTTGATTAGGGACGGGAGTCCAGGATGTCCACTAGGACATTCACACAGCTCCTGAGCCCTGAGTGGGACAAACCTCGACACGCGTGTTTGTATTCCTGAGTAAGCCTACGTGTGTTTCGTCTGCCTGTAAGTTAACGGGTCTTGTGTTTTATGGGCGTTCCCCTGATGTCACATTCATGCGTTCATGCCTTCTGTTCCAGAGTTCCAGTCGATCTTTGAGATGTTCGACAAGAACCACGACGGCAAGATCTCCTGCGAGGAGCTGGGCGTTGTGCTACGGACTCTGGGACATCGCTACTCGCAGGCAGAGGTGGAGGAGATGATTAAAAACGCCGACAAAAATGGTGAGGCCTTTCGGCATCTCTCTGTATCTATAGACGCAATGGTGAGGCCTTTCGGCATCTCTCTGTATCTATAGACGCAATGGTGAGGCCTTTCGGCATCTCTCTGTATCTATAGACACAATGATGAGGCCTTTCGACATCTCTCTGTGTGTATAGACAATGGTGAGGCCTTTCGGCATCTCTCTGTATGTATAGACAATGGTGAGGCCTTTCGGCATCTCTCTGTATGTATAGACAATGGTGAGGCCTTTCGGCATCTCTCTGTATGTATAGACAATGGTGAGGCCTTTCGGCATCTCTCTGTAGCTATGGACACAATGGTGAGGCCTTTCGGCATCTCTCTGTAGCTATGGACACAATGGTGAGGCCTTTCGGCATCTCTCTGTAGCTATAGACACAATGGTGAGGCCTTTCGGCATCTCTCTGTATCTTGTATCTGTAGACACAATGGTGAGGCCTTTCGGCATCTCTCCGTACCTATAGACAACTGATGAGGCCTTACGGAATCTGTATTTATAGGCAAAATTAACGGTGAGACCTTTCGACATGTCTCTGTATCTATAGACAAATGGTGAGGCCATACGGAATATCCCTGTATCTATAGACAAATAGTGGGGCCTTCTGGAATCTCTCTGTATCTATAGACAAAGTTAATGTTGAGGCCTTTCTGCATCTCTCTGTATCTAAGGACAAATGGTGAGGCCTTTCGGCATCTCTCTGTATCTATAGACAAATGGTGAGGCCTTTCGGCATCTCTCTGTATCTATAGACAAATGGTGAGGCCTTTCGGCATCTCTCTGTAGCTATAGACAAATGGTGAGGCCTTTAGGCATCTCTCTGTAGCTATAGACAAATGGTGAGGCCTTTCGGCATCTCTCTGTATCTATAGACAAATGGTGAGGCCTTTCGGCATCTCTCTGTAGCTATAGACAAATGGTGAGGCCTTTCGGTATCTCTCTGTTTTTATAGACAAATGGTGAGGCCTTTCGGCATCTCTCTGTTTCTATAGACAAATGGTGAGGCCTTTTGGCATCTCTCTCCTTCTGAACAAAGTCCAGTGGTTAGTGTTCTTTCTCTTGCCAAGTTCCAGCTGCGCTATCAGAAATCAGCCCCCTGTTTCTGTCCCTCATTCTACCTCTGTCAGCTCGTTTGAAATTTGCTTGAAAACCTTTTTCTTTTCGAAAACCTTTCTCTTCAGTCCCATTGCCCTGATATACGACTCTGTGTGTGTGTGTGTGTGTGTGTGTGTGTGTGTGTGTGTGTGTGTGTGTGTGTGTGTGTGTGTGTGTGTGTCTCTGTGTGTGTGTGTGTGTGTGTGTGTGTGTGTGTGTGTGTGTGTGTGTGTGTGTCTGTGTGTGTGTGTGTGTGTGTGTGTGTCTGTGTGTGTTGTACGTATGCACTGAATCGTGAAAACACGTACATTTTTAGAACGTGTAAGTGCCCTCCGAGTACCTATTACCATTAATAATAATAATAATAAGCCAAGAGGTAACTGAACTGCGTGTCTCCCTCTGCAGACAACGGCTTCGTGGAGTAAATAATAATAGTAATAATAATAATAAGCCAAGAGATAACTGAACTGCGTGTCTCCCTCTGCAGACAACGGCTTTGTGGAGTACGACGAGTTCCTCCTGCTGATGAAGCGCTGGTCCGCCAACGCGGCCCAGCAGGGAAGCGAGACGGACGAGAAGGAGAGGGAGGCCGAGGAGGCCCGAGAGGCCTTCCGCATCTTCGACATGGACGGCAACGGCTACATCGACCGTCACGAGCTGCGCTTCATCATGTCCAAGCTTGGGGAGAGTCCTGGGGAGGAGGACATATGTGAGATGTTCCGCCTGGCTGATCTCAACGGAGACGGCTTGATAGATTATGAAGGTGAGAGGGTGTGTTTGTGACGGTGTGGAAGTGGGTGAGGTGTTTTTGATGCTTGGCTGACCTCAACGGAGACGGCTCGATAGATTATGAAGGTGAGAGGGTGTGTGAATGGTTATGAAGGTGAGGGCATGTGTTTGTGACGGTGTGGAAGTAGGTGAGGTGTTTGTTATGCTTGGATGACCTCAACGGAGACGGCTTGATAGATTATGAAGGTGAGGGTGTTTGTTTGTGACGGTGTGGAAGTGGGTGAGGTGTTTTTGATGCTTGGCTGATCTCAACGGAGACGGCTTGATAGATTATGAAGGTGAGAGGGTGTGTTTGTGACGGTGTGGAAGTGGGTGAGGTGTTTTTGATGCTTGGCTGATCTCAACGGAGACGGCTTGATAGATTATGAAGGTGAGAGGGTGTGTTTGTGACGGTGTGGAAGTGGGTGAGGTGTTTTTGATGCTTGGCTAACCTCAACGGAGACGGCTCGATAGATTATGAAGGTGGGAGGGTGTGTGAATGGTTATGAAGGTGAGGGCATGTGTTTGTGACGGTGTGGAAGTAGGTGAGGTGTTTGTTGCGCTTGGATGACCTCAACGGAGACGGCTTGATAGATTATGAAGGTGAGGGTGTTTGTTTGTGACGGTGTGGAAGTGGGTGAGGTGTTTTTGATGCTTGGCTGATCTCAACGGAGACGGCTTGATAGATTATGAAGGTGAGAGGGTGTGTTTGTGACGGTGTGGA
>OY757556.1:10675049-10691235 GCA_963584105.1 Alviniconcha strummeri
TCACCTAATGCGTTTTTCTTCCCTCCGTGCCTGTTTGCCATTTCTTTGATGTGTTTGTTTGTTACCATGGCAACCCCTTTGTTTACCAAAACGATTCCACATTCCATGATCAATTCTACCGCCAAGCGAACTGTTTCCTTCCTTTGGGAGATGATAGGTCGCAGATGAATGCTATCCCAGACTAGGCCGCCGTATCGATCATCTTCTGTAACCTCCCTCGTCTTTTCCGTTCCACCTACCCATGGATATGGTCGCAAATGAATGTTGTCCAGGACTACATAGGCTAACTGCCTTGTGGATCCTCATCTGTAACTGCTCTGTCTGTCTGTCTCTCAAGGACTAGTAGTTAGGTTTTTGACTGAACCTAAACTACAATCCTTGTAAAATAAAGTTTTCGAGTTCGAGTTTCTCTCTCTCTCTCTCTCTCTCCTCTCTCTCTCTCTCTCTCTCTCTCTCTCTCTCTCTCTCTCTCTCTCTCTCTCTCTCCGCCTGTTCAAAGCCTGGCCTAGACAGCGTATCATTGGTCGCCTTCTGTGACTTTGTACTCATTCAAGCTACGCACAAGATCGCTCATCAAACAGTGCTGCCCCAGACTATGTAGGTCTGCCTGGATCGCGAGTTATCTGTAACCGGGGCACTCTTCGCCGTCTTCACCTTGTCCACGGTGATGGGCCGAGACGAATGGAGTTCTAGACAAGGCCGCGGACAAACTCATTGATCACCTCATCCTGCGGCTGACTCATCGACCACCTCATCCTGCGGCAGACTCATCAATCACCTCAACCTAAGACTTGCTCATCGACCACCTCATCCTGCGGCAGACTCATCGATCACCTCATCCTAGGACTGACTCAACGATCACCTCATCCTTCGGCTGACTCATCGATCACCTCATCCTTCGGCTGACTTATCGATCACCTCATCCTACAATTAATGCTGTAGCAGACTGGCCTATCAGCCATCGATCAGCTCTTTTCAACTTTTTGTCCTCGTTCAAACTGCGCACAAGGGCGGTCGCGACCGAACTACTGCTGTCCTGGCTAGACTAGAGGCTGCTTAATTCGTCGATCATCTTCCGTGGCTAATTTGTACTCATCCATCAGCTCTTCATAGGAGACTGCTTCACTGTTAGACTGTAGGCTGCTTGGTTCTCGTTGCCTTGTTGCTCGAGACTGCTCCGCTATAAGACTACAGGCTGCTTTGTTTTCTTCGCCTGGTTGCTCGAGACTGCTCCGCTATTAGACTATAAGGCTGCTTCGTCCTCTTCGCTTTGTTGCTCGAGACTGCTCCGCTGTTAGACTATAGGCTGCTTCATTCTCTTCGCCTTGTTGCTCGAACTGCGGACAAGAGCTACGGAAGACAGCGCTGTCGTAGACTATTGGCTAGGCAATCGAATCAAAGGTAGAAAGCTACGCAGCTTAGCTTAGCTACGTAGCTTACTATCTTTGGTAGAATCGTCTTCCTTTCTCCAACTTCTGTTACGTCTCGTCCAGTGCGGAGGAAGGCTATCATAGCCTGTGCTACTAGCCGTTGGCCCATAGCCTGTGCTACTGGCCGTCGGTCTCCTCGACCCGTGACACTGTGTTGTCCACAAGGCTGGTCGTGCAAGCACACTGGCCCGGCTTGACACTGGACTCGAACATTCATGATTTCATTCATCGGATGGCTCAACTTTCTTCTCTCTCTCTCTCTCTCTCTCTCTCTCTCTCTCTCTCTCTCTCTCTCTCTCTCTCTCTCTCTCTCTCTCTCTATCTGTGTGCAAAGATTTAATGCTACTGTTGAAATAGCTAGGCTTTTGTTTCAGCAAAATTCAGTGCCGTTGTTGAGATAGCTGTAAACTTATGTGTCACCTTGTCCTCACCTTCTGCTGCTAGGCAGGTTTATTCATGATGGGATTTTCCTGTCCATCAACTTTCCCACTCGTACTTTTTTTCTTTTCTTTTCTTTTTAAATTATGCTGTACTTTTGTCAGGTTTTCCATTCCCCTTCACCTTCTGTTGAAGGCCAAATGTGTGTGTATAGACAGGATTCTACTCTCTAACGGACTCTCTTTCCCACTCGTAAATTTTTGATAATTGTGTGTAGCAGAGATTTCTGTTTTACCCATTCTTCAATTTCTGTTGAAGTTGAGAGGCTGGTTTGTAAACGCGGGGATTCTACTGTCTAGCGGACGTTCTCTTCCTTCCCGTCGGTTTTGGATATGCTGTGGCATCTTTAGGCTCTCTGTTACCCATTCTTCCCTTTCCGTTGATGGTTCAGTTTATACACGTGAAAGGATTCTCCTCTCTACGAGACGATTGTCCCACGTGTCTGTCTCGCTGTCCCGTCAGTTTTGGATATGCTGTGGCATCTCTAGGCTCTTCGTTACCCGTTCTTCTATTTCTGATGATGGGCCAGTATACACACGCGAACGGATTCTCGTCTCTACGAGACGATTGCCCCACTTATCTCTCTCCCTTTCTTGATGTGCTGTAGCATCCTTTCTTAGTTTATGCACACGAAGGGAGTGTTCTGCTGTCTAGCAGACGTCTGTACCACCAGTACTTTGTTTTATTTTATATGCTGTAGTGTGATTTGCTGGACACGATGATATTTATACGTTTGGACCGACTCCCTCTCCTTCGCTCCGTTTCAAATGTCTGTCGATCAGGTGATAACGTCAGCATTTGTATCTACTCACTCCCATGATGAACACGTTGTATTCCTCACACTTTTTAATTGTGTTGCGAAAAAAACAAAAATCGTCGAAACATTTTTTTTAATTTTTTTTTAATATTTTTTTTTATATCGTTTATAATGCATTGTTGTGAACAGCAGTGGTTCTTTTGTTAGGATGTTTGGGCTGATGATTTTGTATTGATTCTGGACCATTTCTGGGCAGGGCTGACGAGAGACTGCCGAAGAATCTTGCGTCCTCGATTCCGTTTGGGTCGTGTGTAGCCCGGCCACGTCCCTCTGTTGTTTGTTTGGATGGTTCTATTTTCTCTTTCGCTTTCACGGACTTTCGATTCTTCTGCCGGACTGTCAAGGTCTTGAATGATGGCGGCGATAAGCAGCGATGATAATGACCATCAGGATGACTGCTGTCGTCGCCGTTTGTGCTAAGTTGTTCACGCTCTTATCTAGACCCACTCACACAAGTTCCGTTGGTTTTGGTTTTGCCGTCGTCTTTAAATCATTGATCGATTGCATAGCATGCAAACGGAATACCGTCAATGGACACATTTTACGAGAATTTCTGTCGTTAGATAGATAGACATGCCGAGATCTCCTGCGCATGTCCACGTGTGATATTGTTGTGGCCGTTGAGTTTTTACGATTTTTTTTTTTTTTTTTTTTAGTCGATATTACATTCATGCTGTTGTTAGGATTTTCTTATTGGATTACTTTTCTTGCCTATAGTGTGGTCGAGACGAAGCTTCCAGTGTAGTGTTTATCAAACAATATTGGAGATATTTATTTATGTGTGAACTTTTATATACTCGGCTTTGAATGCAATTTTTCCTTTCTTTTTTGAAGTTTTTCTCCACACAGTGTATTTAACTGTCCATTTTGGGGGGTACGATTTGTGTCCCCAGCCCCTTTGTGTGTGTGTGTATAATTATATACACCAGCCTTTCTTGTTTTTCTTCTTCTTGTTTTTGTTTTTTTGTTTTTTTGTCGGTGTATAAAAGGCCCGTTTCATATTTGCTTTTTATATTCACCTACTTAGTTTGACCGATTTCACTGAGACGATAGGAACTGTACTACCGTCACCGACATTGTTTTTCTGTGTTGTCACAAACCGACATGGGCTTTAACGAAAAAAATCATGCCCCCCCCCCCCCCCCCCCACCCCCCTTTTTTTTTTTTTTTTTTTGGGGGGGGGGGGGGGGGGACATTGGGGTCCATTTATAGGCGAATGATTAAAAAACGCCACGATTTGGTCAGTTGCAACCGTATGATTATCCTTCTCCTTCACAGAAGATCGTCTGAAACGATTTCTGAAATCACAAGTGAATGAAGCACAAGAAAAAGAAAACAATTAAACTGTACTAGGCGCGTCAAAGTTTCTCTGAAACCGTCCAGTCAGCCGTAGTTTTCTTCGTCTGTGTGTGAACCTGTGGGAGCGTCAGTGGGGGTTTTACACGTTTCTCTGTAGAAGGTTCAAGTTGCCGCTCTGTGCCAGTTAGTCTTATGTGAACTGATAAAAGTGATATCAAAAACGACGGGTTTCTTCTAAGCTGACCCCCCAAAAAAGTGCTAAAAGGGCAGGTTTTCTGTAAAGACAAGCGTAACAAGTACTAAAATGGCGTGTTTTCTTTTAAGATAGAGTAACAAGTACTGTCTTCTTTTAAGATAGAGTAACACGCACTAAAATGACAGGTTTTCTTTTAAGATAGAGTAATAAGTACTAAAATGGCGGGTTTTCTTTTATGATCAGGATAACAAGTGCTAAAAACAGCTTCTGTTGTTTTTGTTTGTTTGGGGGGAGGGGGGGTGCTTTAAAAAAAGAAAGAAAGAAAAGAAGTTAAGAATGACAAGAGCTACACGATGACTTCTCTTTTAAGGCAAGTTGTTGTTGAAGTGTTGCTTTACGTCCACTGAAACCGTAGGCTTATTAGGGACGGGAGCCCAGGACGTCCACCTCGACTTTCACACAACTCCTGAGCTCTGTTTTAAGGCAATTGAAACAAGTGGCCGTTTTCTTGTAGGATCAGAAAAACGAGTACTAAAACGATTGTCTTTTTTTTTTTTCAAAAGAGGGTAACGAGTGCTGAATGGCACCCGTCCTTGTGGCCTTGCCTACAGGGTGAAGTTGAAGACGTCTGGTGCAGTACACTAGTAGTGTTGCGTACTTTGCCCAACTGCTATTGGCTGGCTCGAGGAATTCAGTCCCACAGGTTAACTTGTCCCACAAGTTCAGTCCCACTGGTTATCTTAGGTCTTCGGCCAGACGTTCACCAGAACGGTCCGTTGCAAACTCTCGAAGAAAACGAGACGGTTTTGGAACAAACCCGCGCGACGTCAACCGTTTCCTGCTCCATACTTTCTGGGAATATGAACTGTACCTATGCGGTTTACACACACACACACACACACACACACACACACACACACACACACACACACACACACACACACGGTCGAGACAGTTGCATTATTACCACCCACTGAATAACGTGCAATGTCATAATGCATATTTTCTGGTGTAACTTCTGTGTAAGTGCAAAGACTTGAGGGAAAACTCGTGACGGCTATGACCAGTAAAGCGCTGACCGTCAGCGTTTTCAGCAGAGGCCTTTTTTTTCTTTTTTCTCTCTCCTCCAAAAGCAGATACTGTTCCACCAGTTATTTCTTTACAATCTTCCCTTCACACACACATACATACACGCGTTTTCAGTGCAATCTTCTCTTCCGTTTTTTCTTGGTTATATAAAAACAAGTGTTCAGGCATAGCCTCCTCATTTACACAAGTTGAATACCAAGTGTGTGTGTGTATGTATATATATTTTATTTTTTACTTCCTAGTTTTCATATGGTATTGAAATGTGCTATGCGTCAGAATTATATTTTTCTTCCTTAGCCAGTCCTTTTCGTCGGTGTGTTCTCCCGTCAATAAATGTGTTTCTGTGTCTGTCCCAGAGCTAGACAAATCGGTGTACACGTGAAACAACAAACACCTTGATCACTTTGATATGCATCGTAGGCGGAGTCATATATTTGTATTACGAAATAAGAGAATAGAAATACACATGATTTTGTATGCGATAAATCCTTCTTTTTCTTTTTTTTCTTCTTCTTTTTTAAATCACATTTTCCAACTGTTTTCCTGTCAAATATAATTATATAGACATTTATACCGTTTGTCGCTTTCCTTGGCTCTTGTGATGTATGCACACTTAAAGGTTATGAAAGTTGCGCCATGTATTGAGCATCAGACCCGTGATGTCACGGTCTTTCACAGCTCTCAACAGTAGAACAGACGACACAGTTTCATGGCGTAATTTGAGTATAACATTTAAGGTGTACATATATGTTTTGAATGCGTGCATGTGCGCGTGCGTCCGTGCGTGCGTGTGATTGAAGCTGTAGGCTACGATAGGTTTAATCCATTCAATCAGTGTTGTAGACATTACTTTGTGATTTCTACTGAATTTTTGCAGACAGAATTTATTGGCGAGAAGAGTTGTTGCAGATCTCTGTTGTTGTTGTTGTTATCATGACCTTCCTGACAGAGTGATGTCTACCCGTTTTTCCCTTAGTGTACATATGTATATATATATACCGAACTCACCCCCTTTTTGATTAAAGCTGTATGACACAGAGAGTATACAACGTGTGTGAATCTTTGGAGGGGCGGGCGATAGGGCTTGCAAGCGCGCGTATGTGTGTGAAAAAGTGTGTGAATACGTGTTCGTGCGTGAGTACGTATGTGTGTGTGTGTGAGAGAGAGTGTATGTTTGAGATAAAGTGTGTGTGTGTATGTGGTCAACACCAAGTTGACCTCCAATATTTCTACGGAAGACACTCATCCTGGCAAGTGGACAAATCAGCAGAACATGTTCACACACACACACACACACACACACACACACACACACACACACACACACACACGCAGGCACGCAAGCACGCATGGACACACACACACACACACACACACACACACACACACATACACTCTCTCACTCTCTCTCTCTCTCTCTCTCTCTCTCGCACGCACGTACGCACACGCACAAACACACACACACACACACACACACACACACACACACACACACACACACACACACACACACACCTCTTCTTTGTATAAAGGAAGCCCTTCTTGACAGATTCAGTCACACCACCACTCAATGTTGCAACAACAACAAAAACACGAACAGCTGAAACAGACTAACAACCCAAAACAGCAAAACAACAACAAAACGCCCTGCACAGTAAGTAAGTAAATTGGTGTTTTACGCACAGTCAACCAGTGTACGCCCTACACAAGTCCATGAAGTGGTTGGTGCATATTCGGAAAAGGGCCAGGAGAAAAGTCAGCAAAAAAACCTATGCAAGGATTGTTTCCCAAAATAAAAGAATAATATACGACTACGATTAGTATTATGAGGTCAAGCATGTGTAAGAGAATAGACTATTACTCAGAACTCAACGCCTAATAAATGTCATTCAGTGCTGAACACAAATTCGCTGCTGGTCTGACAAATGAGGTAAGTAATTTGACGTTTTTAAGTCCAGTCAGTCAGTGCGGATATATCAGGGCGATAACAAAATTTAATGGGGTAAGTAAGTTGGTGTTTTACGCCTAGTCAACCAGGCGATAACAAATGGGGCAAGTAACTTGGTGTTTTACGCCCAGTCAACCAGTACGGTTATATCAGGGCGATAACAAACGGGGTAAGTAACTTGGTGTTTTACGCCCAGTCAACCAGTGGTGTTTTACGCCCAGTCAACCTGTACGGTTACATCAAAGCGATAACAAATGGGGTAAGTAACTTGGTGTTTTACGCCCAGTCAACCAGTGGTGTTTTACGCCCAGTCAACCAGTGGTGTTTTACACCCAGTCAACCAGTACGGTTATATCAAAGCGATAACAAATGGGGTGAGTAACACGGTGTTTTACGCCCAGTCAGCCAGTACGGTGATATCAGGGCGATAACAAATGGTGGAAAGACAGGGAATCAAAGCACGCCTATGGGATAAAGGTATAATGATATGCCAGGCTGACCAAGCAATGCTACGTTATGAAAGCCTTGCGAAAACAGAGCGACTGCATTTGATGAAAGCATATTTTACTACACGAATCTGAAACAGAACGAGGCCTAGAGATCAACACACAAGGGAGGTAATTAGCGCTGGAAATACGTGATACAAGTACAACAACAAAGACCCGAGTCGCCTACGGTAACTCTCGCCAAATCGTAACTCTCGTAAATGCAAGGTACATAAACTCCACCAGAGGTACAGAGTATATTATACCACACGAGTTAATTCCAAATTAAGTGTCTTGATGTTTTACTACTAGTCGCCCTAGCTAGAAAAACAAAAGTGCAGGTGTAGTAGTAGTAGTAGTAGTAGTAGTAGTAGTAGTAGTAGTAGTAGTAGTAGTAGTAGTAGTAGTAGTAGCAGCAGCAGCAGCAGCAGTAATAGTAGTAGTAGTAGCAGTAGTAATGATAATGTAATGGAGCGGAGTGGTCAAAGGACAAGACACAGGCAGCGGAGTCAATAAAGTGGAGACCACAGCAGGCGTATGGCAGCAATCAGTTTTTACTTGTTCAGCCGCAGACAGTTTTCAGCACACCCACAAAATCATCACGCTCACGCATAGATAAGAGAACGGCGCGGGCCACAGGGAACACACGCTATCGCTACAGTAAAATCGCCCCTCTGGACCACAAAATGGCTGACAATTGTGTTTCCCTGGCCCGCACAAATACACTTTCCTCTACAATAACTAAACCAATTAAAACATGAAAAACATCAAATGAAAGCTACAGTTACCATCTTTTAAACCGTATAAACAAAATGTACACACATGACTTATTTTATTTACACAAAGAGTGGGAAGCGTGGCTTGCGCCTGTCTATATACAGATTCGTACAACTAAATCACAACTAACACAATGTACAAAATATAAACGTCACTAAAACTTACATCGGAATAAAGAGCACGCTCCCACGGTTAAAATGGTACATAACAATTACAATACAACGCTCTGTAAGAGAAGCAAGACAAACTCAAAGACTAGCATTAAAACAATCGGTGCGAACTTTCGCCTGGGGCGCGTAATCTTAGTCGCAGCAGCGCTGATAGTGAGATTAAGTAGTCTATGAATACAACTTAGCTTCTACAGTACACAATACTTAATAAGTTAATTTCAACCCAAAATAAACACTAAACATGAAGTCAGCTAAGTAAAATACTATACGATAACGCATTGATCGACACGGAATTACTTTAATCGAATCAAAACAACATTTCACTACCATTTACTAGTACTAAACAAAGCGCGCCATGCAGACGACGGCTATAAAAGAATGGACCTAGAGAGGCATCGGCTACTATTACTAATTAAGCTCGATCCGGTGTCTGAATAAACGTTAAATAAACATTCTAAGATGCCAAATTATATTATACATAGCTTAGTGCATAAAAAGGACTAGATAGACAAAGAGTAGGTAAACAAACAAGCGGTCAAAATGTTAAGGGAGAAAAACAGATTTGAAAAAGGCGCGCACTGGCGGCTATCGCCGGTCGGCTGTGTGAAGGCCATGTGGCGTTACGCCACACGCCGCGCTTCAAAACAAAAGCGTCGTCTGCTCCGGTTCCCGGGTTACTAAAGTACAGTAATGAAATTGCATTGATCCGTTAAGCGGGGCGGGATTATTGTAAAACGTACAAAGAGCACTTGCTCACAATAATAAAAAATAAATAATGCCCTTCTGGCCGATATTAATAGTAATAATAATATGCTCTTCTAATACTTTTGTGTGTTATTTCTCCAAATTGGAGCATATACCCCATTACAAAGCAAAGAACCAACTACAGTCAAAACAAACTTCCCCACGCACGCACGTGTTAGAAATACAGTAATTGCACACCGTTTGTCTTGCCTGGAAATACAATATCTCAAATGTCTTGCCTGGAAATACAATATCTGGACAGCCTCTAAGACAGCGAAGGTTTGATCTCGTCATTGGATTTCTGTGCGCCAGGTAATTAATGCGCAAAAACGGTTCAAAAGAATGTTGATTTTGATTCGACAACACAAAAGGTTGCACATTTTCAGTCCAAGTATTGTTTCCAAGCGACAAAGATATATATATACACTGTCGAACAAACGATAAAACGGAAGGAATCTAACAGCTTGCCAGTGTTGGAGAACGTAGTTGAATTTTCACGACTAACTTAGGGGTAATTTTGTACCGGTAAACTGTCACCACCAGAATGGTTTATGTATGGAAGATGGGCTGCGATGAAAGCCACTTCATTGTAATGAAATGACCGAGCAAAAATTAATAGACTGCCGGGGGAAAAAAGCAGCCATCACAAGTGGCTTGCGTCTCGCCGGAAAAGCTTAAGTATTGAGGAGCTTGAGACACCGCCTGCGGGCACAAGGGACACCACACCATCGGTCGCCTGGAGAAGAGAGGCGTGAAAAGAGGACGCGCTAGACGGTCTTGCTTGAAAAGGCGAGACGCGGAGAGTGAGCTGATCATCAATCAGTCAAACCAACACTAGAAATGTTTCAAGGCAACGCGGCGATAACTTCTGAGAAACAGAGCGGAACGCATATGTGCTTTACCGAACGTATAGATGTCATCTTGAACTAAAAACTAAACTGAACCTGTTGACGTCTGCGGATGCAAGCCTTATTTCTTTTGCCTTTTTTGTCCGGTCGCAAGGACTGAGACGATGACAGGGTGATAAAGTAAGGGAAGTAACTGCTACTTTTACATTTTGCTGCTTCAAGCAAGCACCGGTGTAATTTCCCTTTAAAGTCAAAGTCTGAGCTTCAAGATTTCTCATTCTCTGTTATTATCAATACACCAAAACATGAATACACATAGAAATACACATAGAAAACAACTCCATCGATCTGTTCGATCGATGGAGTTGTTTTTTCTTTTCTTTTTCTATATATTTTATATTTTAATTGTATTTTATTTTATTGTTTGCCAAGCACTTCGCTGTGGGGCTTTTATTCATTAATATGCATCGATCTGTCACAGAACATTAATATGCATCGATCTATCACAGAACAGTTTCCCTCTCATTCATATGCCTCAAGCAAAGTACACAGAGAAAACCCATATTCTTCCTCACACAAATAAACATACACACACCCATTTAAACACACACACGCATGCACGCACGTACGCGCGCACACACACACACACACTCACACATGGCAATGAATACAGTTTACAAAAATTATTAATGTCATTAATAACCTAGTCTATCAGCTTTGTATAACAAAACCATTTACTTTCTTGTTATCACCCTGATATAACCGCACTCGTTGACTGGGCATAAAACACCAGCTTACTTACTTACTTACTATCTTGTCATGTAACATCGTTAATATCACATTATATTTATCTACGTCAAATATATCTTTTAAACAGCGTTTGAAGAAATGCATCTGAGTACGGTCATATTAATCTTAAATTAATAAATAAGGAACTTTGCTTGCAAAATAATCAAAGGTGTTATCTGATTTAAAATGAATGTCATGACCCAAACGGTACAGAATGTTCATTAAGTGTGAGTGACATTGGTAGGGCTCCCAGTATTAAGTGCATTCTGGAACTGTTCCCAATATGTACACACATCTTGACAAAATGTGATTTACAGAATCTTTTTCCCATCTAGAGAAAGAACAATTCATGTAATTTGTCAATACCCATGTGCATTAAAACGAATACTTAATGCGCAGAATCCAGAACACATGCTACAAAACTGCCCTATCCGTGCACCTGAAAGTCCAGGGTCCCCAACACATGCTACAAAACTGCCCTATCCGTGCACCTGAATGTCCAGGGTCCCCAACACATGCTACAAAACTGCCCTATCCATACACCTGAACATCAGTGATCCCGAACATCCTACAGAACTGGCCTACCCATCCACCTGAAAGTCCAGGGTCCCCAACACATCCTTACAAAATTGCTCAACCCATACACCTGAAAGTCCAAGGTCCTGAACACGTCATGCACAATTGCCATACCATACACCTGGAAGTCCAGGGCCCCCAACACACCGTATATACCAGCCCTACCCATACACCTGAAAGTCCAGGGCCCCCAACACACCCTATATACCAGCCCTACCCATACACCTGAAAGTCCAGAGTCCTGAACACGTCCTACACACCAACCATACCCATACACCTGCAAGTCTAGCGTCCCCAACACATCCTACACAAGGTCCAAGATCCTGAAAGTTCGAGGTCCTGAACACATCCTGCACAACTGCCCTACCCATACACCTGAGCGTCAATGACCTTGAACATATCCTACACAGCCGCCCTATCCATGCGCCTGAAAGTCCAAGGTCTCCAACACATCCTACAGAACTGCCCTACCCATACACCTGGAAGTCCAGGGTCCTGAACACATCCTACAGAACTGCCCTACCCATCCACCTGGAAGTCCAGGGTCCTCAACACATCCTATAGAACTGCCCTATCCATCCACCTGGAAGTCCAGGGTCCTGAACACATCCTACAGAACTGCCCTACCCATCCACCTGGAAGTCCAGGGTCCTCAACACATCCTATAGAACTGCCCTACCCATCCACCTGGAAGTCCAAGGTCCTGAACACATCCTGCACAATTGCCATACCCATGCACCTGAAAGTCTAGGAATCCTGAACACATCCTGCAGAACCGCCCTACCCATACACCTGAAAGTCAATGACCCCCAACACATCCTACAGAACTGATGTAGCCATACACCTGAAAGTCCATGATCCCCAACACATCCCACAAAACTGGCCTACCCACGCAGCTGAAAGGGTGCGACTGCTGTCATCTGCGGCTGACTTCACGGAAAAGCTGTGTGGATCAACAGGGGACTTAGTGAGTTAGTTGGTGCTTTGAGCCCAGTCAACCACATAGGGTTATATCTGGGTTGATCAGCCGAGGAGTTAGTTGGTTGGTGCTTTGAGCCCAGTCAACTACACAGGCTTATATCTGGGTTGATCAACCGACGAGTTAGTTAGTTGGTGCTTTGTGCCCAGTCAACCACACAGGGTTATATCTGGGTTGATCAGCCGACGAGTTAGTTAGTTGGTGCTTTGTGCCCAGTCAACCACACAGGGCTATATCTGGGTTGATCAACAGAGTTAATTAGTTAGTTGGTGTTTTGATGCCAGTCAACCACACAGAATTATATCAGGGCTGGTCAACAGAGGAGTTAATTAGTTAGTTCGTGATTTGAGCCCAGTCAACCACATAGGGTTATATCAGGGTTGATCAACAGAGGAGTTATTTAGCTGGTGCTTTGAGCCCAGTCAACCACACAGGGTTATATCAGGGCTGTTCAACAGAGGAGTTAGTTAGTTAGTTCATGATTTGAGTCGAATAAACCATAATTATAGGGTTGTATCAGGGTTGGTCAACAGAGGAGTTAGTTGCTGCTTTGAGCCCAGTCAACCACATACGGTTTTATCTGGGCTGATCAACACAGGAGCTACGGACCACAGCCAAGGTCATTAAGAGCGTCAACAACCAGATATGGGTCATGGCCAAGAATATTTGGACGCAAAAGAAGAACTGACAGTGCAATGTGTGCCAGAAGACTGGAGAAGAAGGGGAAGGGAGAGCATTTAATGTAGAGTTTAAACAAACAAAACCCTTTTCGTAATTGAATGGAACTAACTTACCTGAACACAGAAATTCTACAGACATGGTACTAAACCTTGCGTTTGGAGTTCGTCAAGGTTGTTTGACTGGGTCAGTGTTTTCTTCACAATCTACACCAGACGTTTACAACCAATCAAAACCATTTCCTGAAACTTGTCAGGAAGTGTTAAAAAATGTCTCCGTTCAAATAGTGCCAATGTCAAAACACAAATCTTCAAATTCGGAGAAAAATGCAGCTTCTCTGTTCAAACATGCACCACCCTAAGGTCAGTGAGGATCTGGAAAAAATGAAGTTGAATGAAGTGAGAAGGTAGACATTAGGAAGGCAGCATTCTTTGCAGGAGACAAAAGCGTGCAAGACTAAAGTGCTGACCGATCCCAGGCTTAAACGAGAGAACCTTAGACAGGTCCGATCTCTCAGCAGTACCCGGGTACCTTAATTTCTGCATCCACAGTACCCCATCAACGAGTTGTTGTTGCTGATGGCTTTTATATAGCGCTATTCTCTGCCCTCGAGCAGGCTCACTGTGCTCGCATGTGATTCTACATGAGTGAATAGCTTTTTAACGCGCGTTTTTTAATATCCACCAAAGTGGTGTACTTAAGCACTGATATGGCTGGTACCACATGAAACTGCTGCCGTCTCGGCGCGTTCTGTGTACACCATACAACCATGCACCATGACACTTTATACATACCCTCATATGCAGGGTGCATATGTGTTTAGCTGTAACCTGCCTACTGCACTTTTGGCAGAATGACCGGGATCTTTTACGTGCTACTGCGTAACACGTGGGTGGAACCGATGCCGGGGAAAAAAACGTCAGCACAGAAAGTCGACTCTGGAGAAGAAAATTCTCCCGCCGTTCCTGCCGGGACTGGAACCCGAAACCTTTCAATCACGAGTCCAGCACTCTAACCACTGAGCTATCCCCGTTCCCCACTTGTTGCATGGAATCATCTTCAATCCAGATCAGTTGTGCGTGGACTAGTCCTAAATCCAGATCAGTTGTGCGTGGAGAAATCCTCAATCCAGATCAGTTGTGCGTGGAGAAGTCCTCAATCCAGATCAGTTGTGCGTGGAGAAATCCTCAATCCAGATCAGTTGTGCGTGGAGAAGTCCTCAATCCAGATCAGTTGTGCGTGGAGAAGTCCTCAATCCAAATCAGTTGTGCGTGGAGAAGTCCTCAATCCAAATCAGTTGTGCGTGGAGAAGTCCTCAATCCAAATCAGTTGTGCGTGGAATATTCCTCAGCCCAGATAACTTGTGCGTGGACTAGTCCAGATTAGTTGCGTAAGGATTAGTCGTCCATTCATACATTTGTGCGTGGAGAAGTCCTCACTCCAGATCAGGTGTGCGTGGAATATCCTCAATCCAGATAAGCTGTCCTCAATCCAGATCAGTTGTGCGTGGACTATTCCTCAGTCCAGATCAGTCGTGCGTGGACTAGTCATCAATCCACATCAGTTGTGCGTAGTCTAGTCCTCAATCCAGATCAGTCGTGCATGAACAACTCCAAAGTTCAGATCAGGTGTGCGTGGACTTGTCATCAGTCCAGATCAGGTGTGTGTGGGCTAGTCCTCAGTCCAGATCACGTGTACGTGGACTAGTCCAGATTAGTTGTGTAAGGATTAATCGTCCATTCATATCACTTGTGTGTGGAGTAGTCCTCAATCCAGATCAGTTGTGCGTGGAGAAGTCCTCAATCCAGATCAGTTGTGTGTGGAATAGTCCTCAATCCAGATCAGTTGCGCATGGAATATTCCTCAGTCCAGAACAGTTGTGCGTGGACAAATCATCAGTCCAGATCAATTGTGCGTGGACTAGTCCTCAATCCAGATCGGTTGTGCGTGGACTAGTCCTCAGTCCAGGTAGGCTGTGCGTGGAATAGTCCAGATCAGGTGTGCGTGGACTAGTTATCAGTCCAGATCAGATGTGCGTGGACTAGTCCTCAATCTAAATCAGGTGTGCGTGGACTGGTTATCAATCCAGATCAGGAGTGCGTGGACTAGTCCTCAATCCAGATCAGGTGTGCGTGGACCAGTCCTCAATCCAGATCAGGTGTGCGTGGACCAGTCCTCAATCCAGATCAGGTGTGCGTGGACCAGTCATCAATCCAGATCAGGTATGCGTGAACCAGTCCTCAATCCAGATCAGGTGTGCGTGGACTAGTCCTCAATCCAGATCAGCTGCGCGGTGCAGCGAGACATGTACAAGAGCCGCTTGTAGGGGTCCACACTGCCCACACCAATGACCACTCTCCTCTCCAGGCCCGAGGCTGTCCAAGCCGACGCCACCGTCACCTGGTCCGTCAGCGCCAGCGCCATGTCACGTTCACCATCGGGGTCACCAGCCGTCACCACGGCCACGGGCACGCCGCTCCTGTTCAGTGCCGTCACCATGCCGGTAGTGTCGGCCGATTGAGTCAGAATGACGACGTCCCGGTACTGAAGGTCTCCTGGTGCTGAAACCCATTGGTCTAAACATTAAAGAGAAAACTCATGAAAACGTATCAGTTCGGATACTAGCAGAGTTCATTCTTGGAGATTGGGTTTGGTTGGTTAAACTTGTTTGATAATAATGATGATAATAATGTACATTTATCGCGCGCTTATCAACGCCTTGAGCGCTCACGTAATACATTATTAACCTAAATATGATATTTTATACGCATGTAGAACACAGTCCAAACAAACACACACACACACACACACACACACACACACACACACACACACACACACACACACAGAGAGAGAGAGAGAGAGAGAGAGAGAGAGAGAGAGAGAGAGAGAGAGAGAGAGAGAGAAAGACAGAGACAGAGAG
>OY757556.1:10691435-10753935 GCA_963584105.1 Alviniconcha strummeri
TGGATAGGTAGACAGGACGAGACTCTGATCAGCAGACAGAACGATACCTGGATCAGTAGACAGAACGATGCCTCGATTAGTAGACAGGACAATACTCCATGAATCAGTAAACACGGTACATGGATCAGTAGAAAGGACAATATTACCTGTAATAATAATAATGTACATTTATCATACGCTCATCAACGCCCTGAGCGCTCACATAATACATACGAACCTAAATATGATACTCTATACACATGTAGAGCATAGTCCTACCAAAACAATTTACATAAAGCATTATACAAAAAAAAAAAAAAAAAAAAAACGCACTACAAACACACACACACACACACGCACGCACGCACGCACGCACGCACGCACATACACACACACACACACACACACACACACACGCACGCACGCACGCACGCACGCACGCACGCACGCACGCACGCACGCACGCACACAGTGACTGTAGCAGAAACTGGGTACTGGTATTAGTTAGGATGGAAATACTGTTAGAAGAGGAAGGTTTTCAGTTTGGCTTTAAAAGATGACAACTTAAGCAGTGCCTAAAGTCTTGTGGGAGTGAATTCCAAATGTGGGGTCCAAAGCAAGAGAAGGCAGACACGATACCTGGATCAGTGGACAAAACAATACTTCATGGATCAGTAAACAAGGCGAATGCTTGAGGCAGCAGACAGGACGATACCTGACAAGAACAAAGTTTGCTGTTTCATTCCCCATGATCAACACTGTAGGGGTCAGTCGGTATTATGTACTGACAGTTATGCAAATGTACTTGGCATATGTATTCTATAGGGTGAGAGAAGGCCTAGCGCGTGTGTGATCTTTTTTCTTTTTAATCACATACACACAGACACATACATACACACACACACACACACACACACACACACACACACACACACACACACACACACACACACACACACACACACACACGCACGCACGCACACACGCGCGCACGCACGCACGCCACATTTTTAATCAAACACGCACACACACTCACACACAAGCAGTCATGCAAATAGGTGTAACAGAGCCGCCTACACACAGGACATGCAAAACGGTTACCGGCACCCAAATAAAAATGAGTCAAACACGATAGTCGAGTGTGTGTGGTTTTTTTTGGTTTTGGTTTGTGTGTGTGTGTGTGTGTGTGTGTGTGTGTGTGTGTGTGTGTGTGTGTGTGTGTGTGTGTGTGTGTGTGTGTGTGTGTGTGTGTGTGTTTTTCTTTCTTTCTTCTTTTCTGGTCTTCTATTTCTCTCTTTCTTAGTCACAGCGAATAGTCAACATGTTACCAGATTTCCAATCAAAAAGAATCAAACGGAATAGCGGGAACATGCCTAACAGTCCTATTCATGTTCCCAGTCTATGCCGAGCTTGCGCTCCTGCTTTCTATAACCGCTACCAGTTGATGATGATGATGATGAGTTGATGCTTAATGTCCTCAGATGTCATTTGACATATTAGGGACAAGTTGTGACCAATGCCGAAGCACGGTTCAATAAAATCCACATACGTAAGGTGTATGCGTGTTTTTTAGCTGTAACCTGCCACCTGCACTTTTGGCAGATTGGCCGGGATTTTTTACGTGCTACTGTGGTAACACGGGGGTGGAACGGATACCAAAATAAGAGTCAGCACAGAAAGTCGACCCTGGAGAAGAAAATTCTCCCGCCGTTCCAGCAGGGATTCGAACCCGCGACCTTTCAATCACGAGTCCGGTGCTCTAACCACTGAGCTATCCCCGCTACCAGTTGTTGTTAAAGTGTTGCTTTATATCCACATAAACCGTAAGTGAGTCAGTAGGGACGGGAGCCCAGGACGGCCACCTCGCCTTTCACACAGCTCCTGAGCTCTGACCAAATCCATTGTAGCTTTACGTCCACAGAGACCATAAGGACTGTTAGGGACGGGGAGTCCAGGACGGCCACCTCGACTTTCACACAGCTCGTGAGCTCTGTTTGACCAGTCCTCCTCCTCCTTCTTCTTCTTCTAATGTTGCTATACGTCCACAGAGACCGTAAGGACTGTTAGGGACGGGGAGTCCAGGACGGCCACCTCGACTTTCACACAGCTCCTGAGCTCTGATTACCTAGCCTACCGCTACCAGTCTATAGCTTCTGTTCTGTATGCTGAGCCTTAACTTCATCACCACCCTGACCAGCACGTCATATTTCCGGGATTATCGGACCTATGAAAGTTCCTTACAAATTCAATATTGAAAGACGCACCTTTCCTTGCTTAAGGGATGTTCACTAAGTCCGGCCCATTCAGTTGTCAACAAGCCCAGTCGGACTTCAGGTGAGCGCTGCTCAATATTAAAAGACACACGTTTCCTTGCTTAAGGGATATTCACTAAGTCCAGCCCATTCAGTTGTCAACAAGCCCAGTCGGACTCCAGATGAGCGCTGCTCGGCCGTATCTGTCCCTCATGGCAGTGGCGCCCACCGAAAAGAAAGGACGAGCGATAAAGCACTGTGTGGCCTGGCACTGAAGGTGCTCATCGCGATAGTTAAAGAGGGCATAACACCTTTGTGTCACACACACACACACACACACACACACACACACACACACACACACACACACACACACACACACACACACAGAGTGTGACACACACGGCGAGAGAGAGAGCCAAATAGACAGACAGACACAGAGAGCGAGAGACGTAAACACACACACACACACACACACACACACACACACACACAGTGTGACACACACGGCGAGAGAGAGAGAGAGAGAGAGAGAGAGAGAGAGAGAGAGAGAGAGAGAGAGAGAGAGAGAGAGAGAGAGAGAGAGAACGAACGAACGAACGATTTTTTTTATTAACGAGGGTAAAGGAATAAGTACAATACTTTTTTTCATCCAGCCCTCGGGGAAAACAAAATCAACAAAAACAATCGAAAACAAAATAATTATCAACTCAAAAACTCATATTAACTATTGAGAGAGAGAGAGAGAGAGAGAGAGAGAGAGAGAGAGAGAGAGAGAGAGAGAGAGAGAGAGAGAGAGAGAGAGAGAGAGAGAGAGACAGAGACAGAGAGACAGAGAGAGACAGAGAGAGACAGAGAGACAGAGAGACACAGAGAGACACAGAGAGACAGACAGACAGACAGTAAAATGAAAAGCATGCATGTATGCATAATATATATTTCTAACACATAATTATTCACAAATATAAAAAATATAAATGTTCAAATCATGTTTAAAAAAAAAAAAAGAAAAAAAAAAAAGTGCACATATCCTTAATCAATGTTTGTTGTGATTTTTTCCATTAAATACTGTTTAAATGTTTTTTTTAAATGCTTTGTGATCTGATAATTGTTTTATTGATAATGGTAAATTGTTCCATAGTTTTCCCCCGGAATACATCAAGCTGCATTAAAATAAATCTAATCTAGGACGGGGTACTACAAGTTTGTGTGAATGTCTGTTCTGATTTGAAACAAAGTTTGAGATTTGATGGTGCATAACCAAATACTATTTTATGCATAATAATGCCTTTATTAAACTCTAATTTTAGTTTTAGCGGAAGGACATCTAAAAGTTTATAGTCGTGAGCTGTCAAAGATGTGGATTTTAGAAGGGTTAATTTAAGGGCTCGCTTGTGAATACTAACAAGAGGTTTTAATGTGTTTGCTCTAGCAGAGTCCCAGAGTGGTGAAGCATAGTCAATGATTGGTTGGATATGTGCATGAAAAAATAGTTTTCGAGCATGAGCATTTAGAAAATGTTTAATTTTTGCAAGTTGATATAGCTTTTGAGAAACACGTTTGGTTAGTTCATTTACATGATTTGTCCAAGACAAATTATTATCAATAGTTACTCCTAAAACCTTATGTGTTGCTACTTCGACAATTTTCTCATTTCCAGAGAGAGAGAGAGAGAGAGAGAGAGAGAGAGAGAGAGATGTAAACAGGCACACACACACACACATGAATAGGACAGCTTCATGAGGTGAGATTTCCGGCAAAGATGGTGTAACATAGTGTGTTGGATGATCAAATAAGTTTTGCAAGAAATTCCAGACAAACGGCACAGCATAAAAAGAGGAAAGCAAAATTAAAATGAATGAAAACTGCCTTATCATACCCACAGTCGACACGCACAGGGGACTGACTGGGTTACTGAATAAGCGCTGGAAATATGTAACACAAGTATAACAAAGACCTGAGTTGCCTTCGGTAAGACCATGTTTCTTTACGTCCACAGAAGCGAGGTTGCTTATTAGGGACGGAGACGAGGTGGGGGGATGGAGTGGGGGAGGGGGGCGGGGGGGTGAAGGCTCGACCGCGGATACCGCTCGAAAAAGACCGGAGAGACCGTGGACCGCCGCCAGGACAATGGAAGTGTTAAGGCGGTGTTCCCTCGCCATTGCGCAGCGACTTGTGCACTGCGCAACTGCTGTTTCAACTGCCGTGCTTGGGGACTGAGAGTCACAAGGACAATGTCCGTTGCACTGTTGTTGAGGAACAACTCGAAGCGAAAGAAATACCTTCAGTAACTCTCACCATGCACGTTTACACCTACAGTTAGTCTAAAGTCTGAAGTTCAACCTCACCCAACAGCAGCAGTTACTCCATCGAATGCCTCCGTCCACAGTCACTTACTCCATAACACCGGAAATGACACTGACGATCACTCAGCCATATCTAGGCCATGTAGTCAACAATTACAAACATCTCGCAGAGCTAAAGACGTCAACACTCTTGAAGACTACACAACACGATACAGACAAGCAACCACCGCGCATGGGGGTACCCATGTTGAGAATCTATTACTTGTCACCCCTTTTCAACAGGCGCTGCAAAATGACGGAACTGGGTGTAGACTGAAACCGTATTGGGGATTCCCGTAGCCACGTGACTGATATATTTTTAGATCAGTGGCCATGAAGTAACGTTGGTGCGTGGCTCGCTGTATCAACACATCTCCGTATCAATGGAGCTTCAAAACTATTTAGTTCACCATAGTGTCATTCCAAGGGAAATATCTCATGTAGACTGTGAACAACACAGGCCTCGGGGAGCGACCTTGGGAAACTCCAGTCTAAAGATTCATGAGGAGCATGTCTGTCAAATTTCAGTATTGATGCATGTCAGTTCAATTCAGTGAACAAAAAGATTGTCAGTCACTCTCCTCCACCTTCCTTGTTGCCCTTTGGCCTGCTCAGAACACACACACAACCACATGTACACACACAACACTCACACCACACATGTACACACACACCATAGGCACACATATTTACGCACACCATACACAAGACATTTCTTTTTTTAAATGGTTTATTTGTTACAAAGGCAGGGGTCAACATACGGGGAAAAAAGAAAGAAAAAAGAAAAAGAAAAAAATTAACCCAAGAACACCATCATTATTTTCATACAAAACTGCATATCCTTGCATACAACCACTTTCTTCCAAATTCCAATATAAACAAAATAGATCCTAACCAATGCAAATAACTGTGTGGAATTTAAAAAACAACAAAAATGGACAATATAACTAATCAACAACTAATTATGTGCACCACTATTCATATCAATTTTTTTCCATGCGACTGAATAGATTAAAATCGTCACAGTATCAAAAAAACAAACCAATAAAAAATACCCAGTCACATTTAGTTGTTCGTAATCCTTCTCATATAAGGCATTTTCTCACAAAACGGTTTTAAAATGTTATGGAAAAATAATTACATGTAAAAACTGGATGAACTGTTTTCCTAAGTAAACAAACATTTTAATTTTTTTGGTCTTGGCAGTCCTTTTTTTTTTTTTTTTTTTCTCTCCTCTTCTCAGAGTTCTGATGCTGCTCTGCCAGTCTGAAACTTGCTGCCATTTTTTTTTTTTCATTTTTTTTTTTTTTTTCATTTCTGTTGACTCCCTGTGAGATGCAATGAATCCAGCGACAATGTGAATTACTGCTGTCTTGTAACAAAACAGGAACCATTCTGGTGCAAAACAACGCTGGTGTTGCCATGCTTCTGTCACTTGTCAGACTGTACAGTAGCATCCTTACAGAATAATTATCAGGTTTCAATCTGAGTTCGCTGAAGGCTTTCCACTCACTCCAACATTTTGACAAGTGGGCGTTTTTGCCGTTTGTTACTCTGCTTTACCTGAGATGTTTGGGTATTGTCTCAGTCTCTTCATCGTTATCTTTATCCCCATCATGGAGTGGGAAAAGCTCAGTTAGCAGAATGTCTGACAAGCCAGGCGCAGTACTGATGCAGGTTCGAGTCCCTGGTGCGGCAAGGGATTTTTCTCCCAGTCAACTTTAAGTGCAGACTCTCTTATGGTGTCCGTACATCCCCTGTGTGCAATCGCATGCACCAACATCTGGGCCCACGTTAAAAGTCCCAAACACTGGCAGCCATACCATTGTTTGGACACACGGAAATACTGCATACACTTAGAGGAATGGGTCGCACTCATCTTGCTGCTGCTGTTTGCTGCTTACCCAGGTAAGGCAACCCCAATTTCCCGCTAGGGACAAAGAAGTACTCTGTTCTCCCATTCCATGTGGAGGCCTGAGTGCTATATTATCAATCCTTTCTTATCACTTTGGGACCCGTGGCGTGCAAACTGTGAGGTCCACATCACAAACTACTGTGAGGGGGAACCCAACACAAAACCACACTCCATTCTCACACAGCTGCTGACCAAGCCCAAAGCGAACCCAGCGACTTCAACTGTTTCATCTGTAAGATCTGACCTGACCAGGGCGCTGTGTCACACCTGTGACAGCACAGATAAAAATTTGTGACAGCGCAGGTAAAAATTCAAAGATGATGCTAACAGCCACAATGTGAACTGATGACATGAACCGAGATGATGATTCAGTAGGTTTCTGACACGAACACCAAAATGACAGTCCCGGTCAACAAACACAGCCCCATGCACACAACACAAAAGGACAGTGATCTCAACATAATGATGAAGCACGTGAGATTTCAGAAATGTACAACAGGACTGTAACTGTAAATGACAACATTCTCAACATGAAACACGACAATGAAGATACCAGTGACGCAGTTTGATGACAACTTTTTGGGTTTTTTGAAACCAGTGACAAACATACGTGATGGTGAGAACAATCTTGCAAACAGTGATGAAAAACTTGATGTCAGGGTTCAAAAGATGTCCATTTCATCAGGTGCATCCAAATCTCTGTACTCTATGATAGGACGTGGGTCGCTTCGTCGCCTAAAACAAAGTGAAAAGAAATGGAAACACATAAATGATCACTATCATCAGAAAGGTCACTAAATACCTGAATTTTGAATAAAAAAAAATTAATATTTTTTTTAGTCAGGATCTTTTAATCTAGGCTTCAGAATTTCCTATAGCTTATCCACAACACCCCTCCCTCCCTGACCCATTTTCCACTTCCAAACCCCCCGTTCACCCTGATATAACCGCTATGGTTGATTGGGCATAAAACACCAAGTTACCTACTTACTCTACCCCCCCCCCCCCCCCCCCCCCTTTACCCTCCCCCACAACCATCTTCCACTTCCAAAACATGGCATCTTCACCCCCTGCATCTTCACAGATCCATTTCACCCATTCCTCCAACCTTACCACACCTCCCCCCCCAACCCCCCCCAAAACCCCCAAAAATCTTACATCTTCAGTTCCTTCCCCTCAGTTTCTACCTCCTTGCAGACCTGTTCACACTCAAATACAGATAAGATTACACTTATGAAAAAAATTGTAGTATTTTTAGTTTAAGCAAAGGCCAAAATATTTTCATTTGTTTTTCCATGTGATTTTGTTCTCATGAAAATAATTTTATCATGGCAGAAAAATGCCCAAGGATTCAGTGTCGAGACTACACCCAGCGCAACACAAGAACCAACACTGTGGCAGTGAGAGGTTGCGATACGTACACATACGCCACTGAAAAACCAGATCTGTGTATGTATTCTACACCGGAAAACAAATGAACCCCCAAAAACATGTCTATAAATATTTATAATACGATTTTATTTTTTTTAGTGTGTCTTTAATTTTTGTATGCTGCAAGATTTAGGAGTACAAAATATATGCCCAAATTGTATGAGTACACAGGTCTGGTTTTCCCATCAAACACTCACCCATAAGGCCTTCCACCTCGCCTGGAGAAGTCTCTGGCATCACGACCACCGTAACTGGGAGCTCCAAACGATGGCATGTTGCCTGCAAGTTCAACAAGTTCCAATGAATGAATGAACAAATTTTACATATAGCGCATAAAAAAAACTTCCACCCAAAACCTTGCGTGTTCACAGCACCAGTTACACACAGTGCATACGTGTAAGCTCTTGCAAGCTAAAAACTACCAAAGGACACTCGTACCAACAAAGTACAAACACCCCCTACCCAACCACCCCTTCCCAAAAGTACAACTATACACAGTAGTTAAATACAGAAATATATACGGTTACAAACAATGATACCAGAAAAAAGAAACACGCATGCATGCACGCGTGCACACACACACACACACACCTAACAGAAACACCCAACAACGGCAGCAACAGGAATCAGGACCTAACTCGTCAACACCTGATTAAAGAAGAATATAAAAAAAGCAATGGACAGAAACAATAACACCTAAAAAACATACTATATAAATGCGTAATGGCAAACACCAGTGCCAGCAGCAAGCTGCACACGCCACCTACCAGAAAAGCCTACGCTAAAACTATTCCTGCAGTGAGCCCCAGAGCCAGACAAACACTCAACACGGCACGGACTCACGCCGATGACAAAGTCACAAAGGCACTGACCTGCATACATCATGTGGGGGTTCCTGCCCCCATAGCCCCCCATCATGGAGGTTGGGGGCTGGGCGGGGGCACCACTCATGCTGGAGCCAGCAGAGAATTGCCCCCCTTCTCTCGGGGGCGGAGGCCTGTTGCCAGGATGCTCTGGCAGTGATGGACGCTTGGGGTCCATCAGGTAGTTGTTGAAAAAGGCCACCTGCAAAAATGAGGAGGAAATGTACATTCTTAAAAATCAAAACACACTATTCACTGAACATGGCTTAAGCAAAAAAGATAAGTTATTATTTTCGCTTCTCATCTCATTTTCGATCTTTTTTTCACCATTTAACTGGTGTTTACGTGTCGTTTTGTATCTTGACAAAACTTGCAGAGTGTGTGTTTGCATCATAATAAATAAGCGTTCTTTTGAACCTTGCATGGATTTGGAACTTACACTTTCAAAGATCAAAACACACAAATGTAAAGTTTGACTTGAATGCTTTTATAGTAACAACGTAAAAAATCTGAGAAAAAAAATGACTGCTAGAATTATGAAACAAGATCCAAACACATAGAAGGTCACAAAGAACGCTCTTTTTGTATTTACTATAACAAAGAACACTCTTTTTGTATTTATTATAACAAAGAACGCTCTTTTTGTATTTACTATAACAAAACAAATGCACATTTTAGTAGGTAGCGGCAGCCTTTCATCGCCTATGCGGGAACATCGGAATTTTGCTCAATTTTACTGTATTTCAGTCACTAATTTCTCCACAGTCTCTGAATGTATCCTCTTGGAAATTATATGAATAAAAATAACGTTTTCTTCGCATTCTTATGGTTGTTTTTATGTTTGCATGCAATGTACCTCGAAAAATCGCCAGTTGATTTTCTACGGGAGGTATTTGCCATTTGTCCGGTGCCGGTCACGCGGTCCGAGACATGAACGAAAACAGTCGATGTGTTTATCCACTCGGTGAAAAAGCGATACGCGTTGTACACAGCAGTATGTGGTATCACTGGATCAGAAATTGAATGCCGATTCCAGTGGTGTAAACGCCGTGGTCATTTACAAACATCTCTGGTCGCTAGAACGCATTTTAGTCGGAAACTCGCAAAAAAACTCAATTTTAAACCGCAAAACGCCCTCAAATGTCTAAAATATCCCCCCTCAAAATGAAGCTGAATTCGTACCCTTTCGAAAGAGGTATGGAGCTAATGGATTGCTGACCGGTCGGTCTTTCACAAGCCAATAAAAGACCGCAATAAAGGCGCTTTTTTCAAATCGAGCTAATCCAGGATGGCATCGACCGCGTGGAGTTTTTGTGACTCGATTGCCGAGTTTTGGCACATGATTTGTGAGTATTCTCTTCACCTGGCTCCAGTTTACTGAATTTGGTGACAGTTGGTCTCATAATTTAGCATTTTTATATGATATTTTGATTCATTCTTGCAGAATTGCCAAAAATCTTACGATTTTCACGACCGACTCAGAGTTCTGTCTTTGTTTACAAATACGACTGACCGGAAGTTGTCGATCACTCGCTTGTTCTCCTAAATATTGCCAAAATACCCCAAATTTTCACAAAAATAGACATTGAAATACATTCTCTGACGTCTTCTGGAACAGTGTTATTTTGGGGGGACAAACCTTTGACGTAAATTCGTGGTGATGGCTGTTTTCATGATCGAAATTCTTCATCAGGGGAGGTAACTAAGATGCTGAGAAAACACAGTCGACATCATAACTTCTGCACTTGAACTCTGTTAAAAGTCTTTTTCGTTTTCCAACGATCGTAATTAAATTCTCAAACTTTAATAGGATGTTGACCAGCATTACTAGTTCAAAATTAAAAGTGGATTTCTGCTTTGCTAACGGTAGCCAGTCTGATATTGTGATAAGTGATGATAAAATCATAACAGATAAGAGTTAAGGCCTGAGTGATAATGATTATTATTAATTATGCTGTAGGCCGTAGATCATTCTCTCAATCAAGATCAACAGAAACAACAAAACTGTGTTGTTGTTTTCCTGCAGATGATGACCAGTTTTCCAAACTGAAGGCTGTTTTCCTGGCAACTGGGAGAGAATGCCGGCAAGACCTTCCTCAGGTTGAAGTGGACAACCGACTGTTAGTGCAGCTGCTTCTCCTGAAAGATGAGGGATCCAAGACTTTGGATGAGACTGCATTCTTCCAGCAACTTCTCAAGCCAGATCTGGTCAAGACAGTGCTGCTTTCTCGTCTGCGGTATTTATGGTCAACAGACTGAAGGAGCTGTTTGGAGGTGAGCCACTTCCAGAACTTCCACCTTTTCACAGCCATGGCAGCTGCCAGCAGAGATGTCAACAAGTGGAATAGATATCTGACCCAGGAGATGTCGACGGAACCAGAAGATAAATCAGAACCTGATGAACCTGAGTTTGAAACCAGCTGCAGATTTCAACAGGAGGGTGACATTGTGGCAGTCTACAATGTAGAAGATTTCTTTATCAGCAAAGTCACCAGGGTCATCAGTGAGGAAGAGGCAATAGTCAATTTCTTGGAGAAGGCGGCAGTAAAGATGGAGTTGTTGTGTACAGGTGGCCATGCTCTGAAGATTACACTCAAATCTCCTCCGCAGTTGTGTTTGCCAAGAATCTGCAACTTGCACCTTCATCATTGTCTCCAGGAACGTTCATTCTTTGTTGAATCTCGCAGGAATTTATTTGGCAGACATCAAGCACACAGATGCTGTTTACAGGAAAATCACCTGTAGACCATGACAATTGACTCCAAATCACAGCTTTGTAGGCCTGTATGTTCATGGATGATAAAGGTGATACTGCTGTACCATGTTTTCTTTAGCATACACATCCTTTTTCTGCTGTGAAAAGTGAAGATTTTGCAGACTTTAAGACTAACACTCAAAATAAGTGCAAATGCTGCTGCAAGTGTACTTCACATTTAGTTTAATGTACATGCAAAGTTTCATGGCTGTATCTGTAGTGGTTTTCAAGTTATGAGTTAAAGTATGAAACCCATTAGATTTGTCCTTTTTTCCGCTGTGAAAAGTGAAGTTTTTGCAGGCTTTAAGATCTATCATTCTCAGAATAACTGCAAATGTTACTGCAAGTGTACTTCACACTTAGTTTAATGTACATGCCAAGTTTCATTGCTGTATCTGTAGTGGTTTTCAAGTTATTACCAGTTAAAGTGTGGCAACCCACATATTTGTGTTTTTTCCGCTGTGCAAATTGAAGATTTTGCCAACTTTAAGACCCTGTAACTTTAAAAGTAAGAGTCAGAGCTGCTTAGAAAAAAATAAGTGCAAAGACTGTGATAAACCCTGCTTGGAAATCCATTGGGAAAGCTGTCATTGCCATATGTTACCCACTGTGTGGTGTCAAAAGTGCTGTTTCATGCAAATTGGCAAGCTCGGAATTCCTTTTTGGAGCAACTTCAGCCCTCTGCCTCTGTTTCATCTTTCTTTGCTGACCATATGGTTTAGCTGTGACAAAGTGCAACCAAGGTATACTTTTGAAAAGTGTTGAAAAGTGTAAGTATTTGGATTCTCCCATGTTCATGAGAACCACTATGGGGGGGTAAATTTGAGAAAATGTAATAAACTGTTTATTGTCATGCAAAACTGTGTTTTTGAATGGCTATATCTTTGGAACTAATTAAGATAAACAGTTACTCTTTTTTTTCATTTTCTTGTATCAATATGGCCTGTCTGAAATTGCATAAATTAAATTGCTGTTGTAAAATTTAAATTTTGGCTGCCGCTACCTAATTTTAGGGGTAAGCCCCCCATTTCCAACTGCAAAACACTTAAACAACAGTTAAATGGTAAAAAAAATAAACACAAAGTGAAAAAAAATAAAAAAATCCAGCTCAACCAAAGGCAGGTAAGTGGTTCTGAATGCTGCCAGTCATCTATCTTTCAGATTTTTCACATTTTTCAAATCAGTCATTGTGCCTTTGCAAGCCTGAATACAGGTACTGAGACAGAGACAGACAAAGAACCACAGAGGGAGAGAGAAAGAAGGGAGATACATATGGAACTGACCTCTTTTTTCACCTCCTCCACCTTCTCCGCATGCTTGTTGAAGATGTGCTTGCGGACAAAGTCGGGCCCCTTGAACTTCTTGCCGCTGAGCGGACAGAGCCACTTGTCCTTGGCCAGCTCCTGTGTGTTGCTCTGCACAAACTTCTCCACCTCTGTGACGTCCGTTAAGGCCAAACTGGCGCCAACGATCAACTACCATTTCTTTTCCTTTCTGCTTGTCCTTTTTCCGTCCACAAAACTGATACTCTGTTGCACATGCAAGTTGTTTTGCAAGTAGTTTCAAGTTCAATAAACTCCTTTTTCAGTGTCCCACATTATTCTCTGAACCCAACAAAGTTACTGCTCTGTTGCACGCACAAGCAGTTTTGTGAGCAGTTTCAAGTTCAATAAACAATTTTTTCCCCCTTTTACCATTGATAGTTCAGCATCCCACATTTTTTCCCTTCTGAATCCAATGAAGCTGTTGCTCTGTTGCATGCAGAAATTGCTTGTGAGTAGTTTCATGTTCAGTAAACTTAGTATTTTCCTTCGTTCATCAATAGTTCCATTTCCCACATTTTTTTCTGAATCCCCTTTCTGCTCTCACATTGATCATTATTACAAAATTCACATTGATCATTATGACAAAATTCCCAATTTTCTTTGACCCAAAACAGGCCATTTTCCCCAAACTTTCCAGATCTGGAGAAAAAAAAAGAAGACACCTCAGTACACCCCCCACAACATCCACAAATGTTTTACCCCCCTCCGACCCACCCCCACCCAGCACGCTCTGGCACCAGGGCCCACAGGGAAGGATATGACTCTGGGTTCTTCTTGCCCAGTTTGCAGGCCTCCTCCTCCGTCAGTGTGCCGTTCACCTCCAGGAACGGCTTCAGCTTGCCTTCAAAGTTGCTCATGTACTCCGTCACTGAAACACAGCAGGTCCCACACTGCAGAAGGCACTGCATTCCCTTTTCCATCTCTTTTTTTTTTTTTTCCTTTGGAGGGGGTGGGCTGGGAATGGTGGTGGTGAGGGGGGAGGGGGGGTTACTGGAGACATTGCATTCTGCTTTTCTGCTTCCTTTTTTTGTGTTTTTGTTCATCAGCACCAAGACTCCAACACCTGAATCAATCCAAGCAAGACACAGCGTCAGCACCAAGTCTGACACTCCAACACCTGAATCAATCAACACTAGCAAGACAGTGTCAGCACCAAGTCTGGCCCTCCAACACCTGAATCAATCCTAGCAAGACACAGTGTCAGCACCACATCTGACACTCCAACACCTGAATCAACCCTTGAAGACACAGTGTCAGCACCAAGTCTGACACTCCAACACCTGAATCAACCCTTGAAGACACAGTGTCAGCACCAAGTCTGACACTCCTACACCTGAATAAATCATAGCAAGACACAGTGTCAGCACCAAGTCTGGCCCTCCAACACCAGAATCTATACTAGCAAGACAGCGTCAGCACCAATTCTGACACTCAACACCAGAAGCAATCCTAGCAAGACACAGCATCAGCACCAAGTCTGACACTCCAACACCTGAATCAATCCAAGCAAGACACAGCGTCAGCACCAAGTCTGACACTCCAACACCTGAATCAATCAACACTAGCAAGACAGTGTCAGCACCAAGTCTGGCCCTCCAACACCTGAATTAATCCTAGCAAGACATGGTGTCAGCACCAAGTCTGACCCATCCACCAACCGCCACACCAGTCCTGGCATC
Source organism: Alviniconcha strummeri (assembly GCA_963584105.1). Lineage (NCBI taxonomy): Eukaryota > Metazoa > Mollusca > Gastropoda > Provannidae > Alviniconcha > Alviniconcha strummeri. The sequence goes on from OY757556.1 coordinate 10,705,980, forward strand.
AAGCACATTCATGATCACACCGGCATCAAAACACACTGACCAACCCACCACACACACACACACACAGACCTGAAGCAGAGGGCCACTCACCATCATTTTGTGTGATTTTGGCCGTGGGCCCTGGTGGCATTCCCCTGGCATGCATGATCCCGCAGCGGTGCGGCATCTCGTCCTCATTGGGGTACTCATTGGCGCTGTAGTAGTCGATGGAGTGGACGATGCGGAGGTAGAGCACCATGCGGTCCAGCACCTGAGCAACACGTGATAAGCACACGTCAACGGAGTTCAAGTCAGCAACACAACCATGCAACTGACTGACTGACGCACTGTCCAACAAGCGATAAGCACATGTCAACGGAGCTCGTCAGCAACACAACCATGCAACTGACTGACACACTGTGCTGAATCTTAGTGCATCTGGATCAAGTCTGATGCATACAGGTTATGAAGGGATCTGAAACGTGAAGCATCATTATCACCAATGGAACTCAGATTTCTTTCATTTAGTAACCCTGATTTTGCCCAGCAGGTCTTGCAAGGGGCCTGCTTTTTGGAACCGACCCTCAGCGCCGAACAAGGGCTTAAAAAAACCAATGGACCACTCCGCTCTGGCAATCCAAAAGGGCTTTTTTTAATGTAATTTTTTCTCTCTCTAGTACTTCTTTGTCCTTTGCAGGAAAGTCAGCTTACCTTACCTGGGTAAGGCACCGCAGCCGCAAAAGCAGAGCTACCCATTCCTACCAGTGTGTGCAGTATTTTCATGTGTCCAGACAATGGTGTGGCTGCCAGAGTTTGGGATTTTTAACGTGTGCACAGATGTTGATGCATGTGATTGCATGACCATAACAGAGTCTGTGCTGGTAGCCGACTCTGGGAGAAAAATCCCTTGCCACACCAGCGACTTGAACCTGCATCAGTATTGTGCCTGGCTTTCCAGTTGGATGCTCTACCGACTGAGCCGTTCCCATCCCCTCCCAGCCCAAATCAGAAGCTGTATACTGATGAGGGTAAGTCTCCCTTCCCAGCCAAAATCAGCAGCTGTATCCTGATGAGGGTAAGCCTCCCTTCCCAGCCAAAATCAATGGCTGTATACTGACGAGGCTAAGTCTCCCTTCCCAGCCAAAATCAGTGGCTGTATACTGATAAGGCTAAATCTCCCTTCCCAGCCAAAATCAGTGGCTGTATACTGACGAGGCTAAGTCTCCCTTCCCAGCCAAAATCAGTGGCTGTATACTGATAAGGCTAAATCTCCCTTCCCAGCCAAAATCAGTGGCTGTATACTGACGAGGCTAAGTCTCCCTTCCCAGCCAAAAACAGTGGCTGTATACTGACAAGGCTAAGTCTCCCTTCCCAGCCAAAATCAGTGGCTGTATACTGATGAGGCCAAGTCTCCCTTCCCAGCCAAAATCAGTGGCTGTATACTGATGAGGCCAAGTCTCCCTTCCCAGCCAAAATCAGTGGCTGTATACTGATAAGGCTAAGTCTCCCTTCCCAGCCAAAATCAGTGCCTGTATACTGATGAGGCTAAGACTGGCAAAACCACTCGGTCCCACCGACTTGCTAGGAGACTTGAGGGCAGAGTGTATGGCCTGAGTGCGCTGCTCTATTCCCCCTGACTTTTCATTTTTGAAATGTCCAGCAGTGTGGACCACTATGAATGGATTCCTCTGCAGGGGGAGGCAACAAGTAATGAGAAACCCATGGTCACCTTGAGCATGTTGTCGTCTCTCTCCACGGTTACCTCGTTGTTGGACTCTTTCTTGTCATCCTCAGTCATGCCTGAAAGTGAGAAGAAGACACTCTGGCATCTCCATCAAATGTCAAAAAGCACGTCGTGGCACAACGATGAAGGACCATCAGGCATCGCTGCTACAGGGGTGTAACTACTGCGTGAGATACCTCATGACAAAAGCGAGAGAATCTGAGACACTTGTACTGTAACCGCCTGGTTCTCTCGCACTGTGGAGAACGTCAACACAATCCTGTATCACAATCCGTGCATTTGGAATCCCATTATTTTCCTCAACATAATAAACATCAGACACTTGTACTTAATGCAACTGTACACTGACAATGCAGTGGGAATGGACTGTGTGTGTGTCACCCTTCTTTTTTAATTACCCCGCCACATGGGCAGCCACGCATCATCTTCAGAGGACTCATCTCCACTCATGTAGGTGGATGACGTTATGCAAAATGCTTACAGACTGGATAAAGATAGTTCCCACGTAACTATGCAGCAGCGTCTAAACACAAAAAAGGTTCACAGTAAAATTGCTTATTAGGACAAAACACAGCATGCACATTTTTGGGGTAATACCCTTTATCAAGCTACAAAACGGCACCTAAATCTTGTTTCAGATTTTTATGCAGCAGCACACAGCAACTTTCTAATGCAGACTCGGCGTTCTTGCTGGTGTCAACGTGTTGCAACGCAGCCCAAGCCACAGCAGATTAGATGTCAGGGAAAGCTGCACCTACCGAGCAACTCCTCTTCCTCGTAGCTGCCTTCCTCCACCAGGTAGTCTGTGATGTTGCGCAGCACCGGGTTCTTGGACACAAAGCTGAACATAACCTGCAACAATCAATGGAACAGGGAAAATGAGGGAAAGGTGCACCGGGTTCTTGGACACAAAGCTGAACTCAACCTGCAACTCTCGATGAATGTTGGGAAAATGAGGGAAAGGTGCACCGGGTTCTTGGACACAAAGCTGAACTGAACCTGCAACTCTCGATGAATGTTGGGAAAATGAGGGAAAGGTGCACCGGGTTCTTGGACACAAAGCTGAACTGAACCTGCAACTCTCGATGAATGTTGGGAAAATGAGGGAAAGGTGCACTGGGTTCTTGGACACAAAGCTGAACTCAACCTGCAACTCTCGATGAATGTTGGGAAAATGAGGGAAAGGTGCACCGGGTTCTTGGACACAAAGCTGAACTCAACCTGCAGCTCTCGATGAATGTTGGGAAAATGAGGGAAAGGTGCACCGAGTTCCTGGACACACAGGTGAACACAACCCGCAACACCTGATGAAAGTTGGGAACACACACACACACTCTCTATCTACCCACACACACACACATGTACATGCATACACACACACACACACACACACACACACACTGTCATCTTCAGAGCACACACACACACATATCCATCCAAACACATATACATGCCTACACACACACTCTCTCTATCATCTTCCTCCACTCACATCTTTCTCCTCGTCTTTCTTCTCCTCCTCCTGGTCCACCCACAGGCCCCACTTCCGGTCCAGGTTCTGGATGATGCGAGCAGCCAGTCGGATGTCGTTGCGAGCCACGGCCTTGTGCACCGTCAGGCCGTTGACAGGCCGCACCCGCTGCTTCAGCTCGCGGTTCAACGTCGCTCCCAGCTCACAGTCCCGCAGCTGAGGCAAAACAAGGGAGGCCATCAGCTAATGCAGAGAACACTGTTCCTGTGGAAGCTGGTCACCCACATTGTAACAGTTACCAGGTGGTCCTCACCTTGTAACTGTTTACTGTTGAAGGTGGTCATCCACCTTGCTACTGTTCAGTGTTACTATTGAAAGTGCCCACCCACCTTGCTACTGTTTAAAGTGCCCACCCACCTTGCTACTGTTCAAAGTGCCCACTCACCTTGTTAATGTTAAAGGTGCCCACCCACCTGGCTACTGTTAAAGGTGCCCACCCACCTTGCTACTGTTTAAAATGCCCACCCACATTTCTACTGTTTAAAGTGCCCACCCACACTGCTACTGTTTAAAGTGCCCACCCACCTTGCTACCGTTAAAGGTGCCCACCCACCTTGCTACTGGGGGAATTTAGTTTCTAGTCATGAAAGTGACCACTACCCACATCCCTCAAAGAAGGAGTCCCCAGAAGGTTACCAAGAGGGAAAAATGCAAGTCACAAGTCAAACAACAGTGTGTTTGTTTTCTCTGTGTGTGTGTGTGTGCATGGGCATCTTGTACACAGTTATGCTTGAAATACTGATGTGTACGTTACGTGTCGGCTTACGTTGTGGATAACAGTCTCCATCTCCACGTGGGTTATGTCTGCCCAGCACTTTGAGCCACAGGGAAGACGCTTTACAAAACTGTATTATTATCATAAGCAGGTGTGTACCTCAGACAGTGAGCAGGTTGAACTCAGCGAGCTGTGGCCCCGACACACTCGGTGCACGCACCTCTCCGTATTAGCATGGCGGGTCATCACAGGTACACAACAAGTCTACCACTGTCTCCTTCACTACATCATCTGGGTCTTATTTTGGGTTTTTTAATTTAATTTGCCCTCACGAAAACTACCACTACCCACATCTCCCAAGAAGACACTCTGAGGGTAAAAGGCAAGATACGAGAAAAACTACTGCGTGTGTGTTGTGTGGTGTGTGTGAGTGTGTATGACACTGTGTGTGAGTGTATGTTTTTATATATGTGCATGGCGTGTGTGTGTATGAGTGTGTACAAAAGTGTATGTATGTGTGTTGCAGACCTTTCTTCGTTCGAGGTCCCCTTTAAGTCTGTACATCCACAGGTATAAGACCAACAAGGGATGGTGGTGGGGCGAGACACAAGAAAAACAATAGTGCATGTTTTATCTTTGTGTGTGTGTGTGTGTGTGTGCGCGCGCGTGTGCGCATGAGCAACTGAATGAGTTAAGTGTGCGTGTGTGTGTGTGCATATGTGTGCATGCATCCCGCGCATAATTATGCTTGAAACCTTGCTGAATTGTACATTATGTGTCAGCTTTTGTTAAATTGCAGATATCGTTCTCCATTTCAACACACTTTATGCGTGTCATGTTTGTTCAGCACTTGAGCCGCAGGAAGAGGTGCTTTACAAATTTCCATTATTGTTACTATTATAAGCAGGCATGTACCTCAGACAGTGAGCAGGTTGAACTCAGTGAGCTGTGGCTCCGACACACTCGGTGCACGCACCTCTCGGTATTAGCATGGCGGGTCATCACAGGTACACAACAAGTCTACCACTGTCTCCTTCACTACATCATCTGGGTCTTATTGTGGGTTTTTTAATTTGCCCTCACGAAAACTACCACTATCCACATCCCCAAAAGGCATCCCCAAGAGGGTCAAATTAAAAGGCAAGTTACAAGGAAAACAAGTGCATGTGTGCTATGTGGTGTGTGTGTGTGTGTGTATGAGTGTACGAGAGAGAGAGAGTGTGTGTGCGTGTGTTGCAGACCTTTCTTCATTTGAGGTCCCCTGTAAGTCTGTACATCCACAGGTGTAAGACCAACAAGGGATGGTGGTGGGGCGAGACACAAGAAAAACAATAGTGCATGGTGGGGCAAGCCACGCGAGAAACAATAACGCGTGTGATTTATCTCTGTGTGTGCATGCAATTTCTGTGTGTGTGTGTGTGTGTGTGTGTGTGCGTGTGTATGTGCATGTAACGAGTAAAGCGCATGTATGTGTGTGTGTGTGTGTGGGGGGGGGGGGGTGCGCGCATGTACATGCACATGTGTGTTGCGTACCCTTTCTTCGCTCGAGGTCCCTTGCACACCCAGATACATGACCAACAAGGGGTGGCCGCCGGGCAAGTCACGAGAAAAACAACAGTGCATGTTTTCTCTGTGTGTGCGTTTCCGACCCTTTCTTCCCTCGAGACCCCCTAAAAGCCCGCACACCCACAAACACGTGAGTCGTGACCGACAACGGGTGGCAGCAGTGGGGCAACTGTCCCGCGCTGCAGGGCCGCGAGCTGTTCCTTGCTTACCCGGATGTTGTTGAGGTTCCAGCAGATGTCCTTGATGTTGACGTTCTTGGCGAAGGTGGCCCAGCCCCGGCGGAAGAAGCGCCGCTCGGGCTGCGGGTCTTGTAACGCCACCCTCATGAAGCCTGGATAGCGCCTGCAGAGCTGTGGGCGGAGAGACAGGAGCAAAAGGCTGGAGTGAAAGCTTCTCGCTTACACAGCTTATCTTCTCTTTCGTTCTTCCTGGCGGGCAGCTCTCTTCCCTTTCTTTCTCCGACCAGGCAGATATCTTCTCTTTCTTTTTTTCTACCCGGCAACTTTCCCTTCTTTCTTTTTCCTCCCATGCACCTTTCTTCTCCCTACCCTGCAACCTTCCCCTCTTTCTTTTTCCTACCATGCAAATTAATATATCTTTTTCCTACCACGCAAATTAATGTATTTCTTTTTCCTACCATGCAAATTAATATCTTTCTTTTTCCTACCATGCAAATTTATTCTTCTTTCTTTTTATCATGCACCTTTCTTCTCTTTCTTCTTCCTACCAGGCAACTTTCTTTTCTGTTTCCTACCGTGCAAATTAATTTTCTCTCTCTCTTTTTAATTTTTTTTGTCATGCACCTGTCTTCTCTTTCTTTTTCCTACCAGGCAAATTTCCTCTCTTTCTGTTTCATGTCATGCACCTTTCTTCTTTTTCCTACCATGCGCCTGTCTTCTCTTTCTTTTTCCTACCATGCACCTGTCTTCTCTTTTTCCTACCATGCACCTGTCTTCTCTTTCTTTTTCCTACCATGCGCCTGCCTTCTTTCTTTTTCCTACCATGCGCCTGCCTTCTTTCTTTTTCCTACCATACACCTGTCTTCTCTTTCTTTTTCCTACCATGCACCTGTCTTCTCTTTCTTTTTCCTACCATGCGCCTGCCTTCTTTCTTTTTCCTACCATGCGCCTGCCTTCTTTCTTTTTCCTACCATACACCTGTCTTCTCTTTCTTTTTCCTACCATGCGCCTGCCTTCTTTCTTTTCCCTACCATGCGCCTGCCTTCTTTCTTTTTCCTACCATGCATCTGTCTTCTCTTTCTTTTTCCTACCATGCGCCTGTCTTCTCTTTCTTTTTCCTACCATGCACCTGTCTTCTCTTTCTTTTTCCTACCATGCGCCTGCCTTCTTTCTTTTTCCTACCATGCACCTGTCTTCTCTTTCTTTTTCCTACCATGCGCCGGCCTTCTTTCTTTTTCCTACCATGCAACTTTCCTCTGTTTTGCTATCATGCAAACTAATTCTCATTCCTACTATGCAACTTTCCTCTTCCTTTTCCCTGCCATGCACCTTTCTTCTCTTTCAGTTTCTTCTTCCTGCCATGCATAAATGCAATGGTTTACTGGGCGTAAAAAGCACCAAGTTCCTTACTTACTCAGACCATGCAACAACTCTCCCCTTTCTCTTCCCTATCATGACAAGGAACACAAAATTCTGGTTCCAGATTTTCTCTATCAAAGCCGCAAGTGTCAGTATGGCAACCCACAAAACATTGCCACAGGCCTGCAGTTACAACCTCTCAAGTCTCCCTGAAGCTAGCTCTGTCACAGACAAAAAAAGAAGCAGAAAGAAACGAAAAATGGCCCGGAGTGCTGGCGCCTGCCGCTTACCGCCTCCACCTCCTGCTTGGTGATGGTGGGCGCCAGGTTCCGCAGGAAGATGGAGTTGGTTCGGTGGAGTGGCCGTGGTCTGGTGGGCATCTCCTCCTCCTCCGGTTTGGTGTTCACTTCCTTCTCCTCCTCCTGCTCTCCCTCCTCCATCTCCTTCTTGCCTGACCAGCCAACACAAAGACCACACAATATTAATAATAGTACATGAATTTTCTACAGCGCTATTTCCTGGTGAGCGAGCTCATAATATCACATTACATATTCACAGTACTACATCTGTCCTGGCACCCCCCCTCCCCTCGCCTCTTTCTCACCTGACCAGCCGACACAGAAAGACCACACTATACAACATCTGTCCTGAACTCCTTCTTGCCTGACCAGCCGACACAGAAAGACCACACTATACAACATCTGTCCTGAACTCCTTCTTGCCTGACCAGCCGACACAGAAAGACCACACTATACAACATCTGTCCTGAACTCCTTCTTGCCTGACCAGCCGACACAGAAAGACCACACTATACAACATCTGTCCTGAACTCCTTCTTGCCTGACCAGCCGACACAGAAAGACCACACTATACAACATCTGTCCTGAACTCCTTCTTGCCTGACCAGCCGACACAGAAAGACCACACTATACAACATCTGTCCTGAACTCCTTCTTGCCTGACCAGCCGCCACAGAAAGACCACACTATACAACATCTGTCCTGAACTCCTTCTTGCCTGACCAGCCGCCACAGAAAGACCACACTATACTTCATCTGTCCTGCACCCCCCCCCCCCCCCCCCACCTGACCAGCCCACACAGAAAGATCACACAATATTACATCTACAATGTCCCCCCCCCCCCCCCCACCCATCTCTTTCTTGGATGACCACTCCACAGAGAGAGACCACTACTACATCTGTTCTGTTTCCCCTCCTCCATACCCATCTATTTTGGGGGCTGATTGGGCACTAAACATATTGGGTGATTCAGCGAAGCTGGTTTGCTAGAGCGAATGCGCTTTGTAATCTTTCGCACAAGAAGTTGTGAGAGGTCGTAGCACACTTCAGGGCCGATTTCTGAGTAGGTGTTGCTTCATGCTGTGTATAACAGTGGAAGTTGAACCTAGAGTTGCGAAGCAGTACAAATGCCAATACTGTTGCAGTTGCAAAAATTACCGTGGAAAGGGGATGGAGGGTGGGAAAAAAGTGTCTTTGCGTCATTTTTTGGCTGCCCAAAAGATCGCAAGTTCGTAGAAAAAAAGCGTTTTGGGGCATCCTGTAGCACAAGCAACAAGTTATTGCTTATTTCCAGACACATTATGACTACGGACCTAAAAAAATGCCTTTAAAGTTGGCAGCGTAAAATTCGCAAATTCACTGTCACTGCCTTCCATTGTGAAGAAAGTATGCACCAGAAGTAAAAGCAGCCAAGGGACTTAACAACCCCGCCTGAATCACCCAACAGGACTGGGCATTAAACATATAGGCCTGGGCATTAAACATATAGGCCTGGGCATTAAACATATAGGACTGGGCATTAAACATATAGGCCTGGGCATTAAACATATAGGCCTGGGCATTAAACATCCAGGATTGGGCATGAAACACACAGGACTGGGCATGAAACATCCATGACCGGGCACTAAATATCCAGTACCTGTACACCTTTGTGGCTGACTGGGCATTAAACATCCATGACTGGGCACTAAACATCCAGGACTGGGCACTAAAACATCCAGTGCCCATCTACCTTTGTGTTGCTGGCCTCTGCCTAGCTGGCTCAGCCACTGCAGAACAATTCCCTACTACCGTGACAAGCGCTGCAAAGCCTTACTCTCTTTCTTTGGCGTTTTCTTTTCAGTCTCTTCCTTGTTGGCTGTGGTTCCGTTAGCTGCCGCCGCCGCTGCTGCTGCTGCTGCTGCTGCTGCTTCTGTGCCTGGTGGCAGTGGCTCCTCCTCAAGGCCTGCCGGACACAACCAGCATGTGCAGCGCTTCATTTCCAGACGTGTCTGTTTACGTATCTGTCCATTTGTCGGTTTGTGTATCTGTCATGTGTGTGTGTGTGTGTGTGTGTGTGTGTGTGTGTGTGTGTGTGTGTGTTTGCATTTATTATTTTTAACAGTTAAATAGTAAAAAAATAATTTGTGTGTGTGTCTGTCTTGTGTGTGTATGCATGCGTGTGTGTGAGTATGCATGTGTGTGCATTTTTTATTTAAATTATTAAAAAAACACTAAATCTTGTGTATGTCTGTCTTGTGTGTGTGCGCGCATGCATGCATGTGTGTGTGTTTGTGTGCGTGTGCCCATGAATGCATAGATGTATATGCATGCATGTCTGTGCAGAAGTGCATCAGATACATGCAAACACACATGGGAGCATGGGCGTGAGCATAAATGCGTGAACAGCAAAATACAACAGTCAACAAAGTTCCCTATCAACACAGCTCCCTATAATTATTTGCAGGTTCTGTGACTGCATGACTGAGACCGTAAGCATGCCTGCCAGTCGGTATCTTTGTGTAATGACTGTCAAGGTCATACCTGGCGGGGCAGGCTCCATGTCAGACTCGGAACCGCTGTCGGACTCCGACTCACTCTCGTAACTGTACTCCGACTTTTCACGGTTGTTCTTTTTCCTCTTGCCACGCCGTTTCTGTTCCAACAGACACATACATGAAGCAGTGGTCATGATTTTTACTTTCCTCTTATTTATTTTAAAAACCAGTATATGGTAACAAATGGACTCATTCAGGTAGATGTTCGCCTGCATATTCATTTCCGTTTTCCCTCGTTTCTTGCTTGCTGGCTTCTCATCAATTCATTCATCACAAAACACATCAGCAAATTCTTGACAAGTTAATGTTGATCACTTTTATACAGTGCTATTCTCGGCTCACTGCACTCTTGTCACATGCAACTCTAAATGAGGGACTGCAGCTTTTTACAGCATGCTCTGAATATCCACCCAAGTGGTGTAGCTGCCGTGCTGTTTGCTTCTTACTGCCACTTGAAGCTGCTGCCGTCTTGGCGCGTTCTGTGTACACCATACAACCATGCACCACATCACGTCACTTCATGCAAAGCCACATAGCTAGGGTGCATGCGGGTTTAGCTGTCTGTAAAGCAAACCCCACGCCGCCAGCCAAGCCAAACCAAGCGCACCTGTTCTTGCTGCTGCTGCTGGTACTCCATGGCTTTTCGCTGCAGTTCTTCTTGTTCTGGTGTGATGGCCATCTCAAGCGGTTTCTAAACACAAACACTTGATACAGTAAGATACATGACAAATATTGCGGATCTCTCGTAAGGCTGGGTCTGATGGCTGTCTGAAGTGTTTCTAAACACAAACACTTGATACGGTCCGATACATGACAAATATAGCGGATCTCTCGTAAGGCAGGGTCTGATGGCTGTCTGAAGTGTTTCTAAACACAAACACTTGATACGGTCCGATACATGACAAATATAGCGGATCTCTCGTAAGGCAGGGTCCGATGGCTGTCTGAAGTGTTTCTAAACACAAACACTTGATACGGTCAGATGCATGACAAATATAGTGGATCTCTCGTAAGGTAGGGTCTGATGGCTGTCTGAAGTGTTTCTAAACAAAAACACTTGATACGGTCCGATACATGACAAATATAGCGGATCTCTCGTAAGGCAGGGTCCGATGGCTGTCTGAAGTGTTTCTAAACACAAACACTTGATACGGTCAGATGCATGACAAATATAGCGGATCTCTCGTAAGGCAGGGTCCGATGGCTGTCTGAAGTGTTTCTAAACTCAAACATTTGATATGGTCAGATAAATGACAAATACAGTAGATGAGTGGGTAAGTGTTTGAAAGGACGGTATGAATGACAACAGCCGCTTTCTGTGCAACCTTTACAATGGATCAGTCTATACGCACATCGGGTGTTTTTTCATCCGGTTTCTCAGCCTCTTTCTCCTTGTCTTCCTCCACCGGCACCGCGATCTCCTCTTTTTCCTTCTCTTTCTTCTCCTTTTCAGGCCTACGAAAGACATCCAAAAACCCAACTCAACAAAATACACGCACAAAGCAGTCTAAAAACAACAACTGATGCTAGCAATTCTTCTTCTTTTAAACACGGGCTGCTACCTACAACATATAACTGTGATGCCAAACAACACCCCCAATTTGACTGTTTACACCCCTGCATAATACGACGAATCTTAAAATTTTGCCAGGTCAGCTTGACCAAGTCTCCCATTTAGGGTAACATGGTCTAATTACAAGTAGTGCCTATTTGCGACTGGTTTGTTTTACACAATACTAATGAATCTAGAGAGAAAAGGTCGCTTAGCCCCACAGAGAGAGAGAAAAATCACCCAGTCAATACTGACAAGCGACATCAAGTACATGTGTAATTCACACAATCCATCCATATCCATCAGAGACGAAAGGCTGGAGGGACACAAACCAGTTGTACCTGGACAGTGGCCAAAGTTAGACCATGCTACCCTACCACACATATTGCCCATATTTTGGAAAAAGAAAGAAAACACTGCATTAAGGTTCAACTGCTTTTTCTGGTCTCATTTGTAAGACAGGGCACTCAGTCCACCACCTGGTGATATTCTGCTGTGGTGTGAGGGCAGGGGTGGGTATACGGTTTTACTGACAGGTAGGTTCAAATCCACAAACTCTTGAAGAAAAACAAAAACAAAAAATGAAACAAAATGTGTGTGTTATTCTCTGCAAACAGCTACCACATTTCTGATAAACAATCTGATCTAAGTTCACCCCCCCCCTCCCCCCCCCATCCCTCTTTTAAAAGCACTGAAGTAACCGTTCTTTTCTTAGCTTTCTGTGTGTTCTGATCTTTTCTCACACTGCTGGCAGTCAACTCAGCAATATCCACTTTTAGCCCCGTTGGTTCCTGGTCCTCACTAGATGGCGTGAGAATGTGTGCGTGCGTGCCACGTGCATGTGTGTGTGCCTCATACGCTTGTGTGCACTGGCATAGTACGGAACAAACTGATATGTGGTGGTGCCCATGTTACAGTAGTGGACACTAATTCACTTCAACTTTATTCCGTACACACACATCACACACAGACATGCACATGCATGGTCGTTTGCACACTCGCATTCTCATAGCATCTGATGATCACGAACCAGCAGGGCTAAATGTGGATATTGCCGTCAACTCTGTTTCAGATTCCACCCCCACCCTCTTCTTCATTGCCAAAATATGAATCTTTCACAGCATGTTCCGATCTAAGGACAAAGTGTTCCTTAGTAACAATGTTAAGGGGGGGGGGGGGGGGGGGGACGTGATACATGAGTGACCAAACAAAAAGGGCTGCGCGTCACTCTACACTGACGATTTATCCACGGCGATGTTTTCTGACGTGGTTCGACTCCGCATGCCTTCCTCTTTCTCTGGCGGCTCATCCAGAATGGTGAGGTCAAGGTCGGTGCCTCCTTCCATCAGGATCACGGCTGCAAGCAAAAGACAGTGACTTACAGTTGACACGTCAGGGGCTGCGATGGCACGGCCCAATTTCCATCTCCTGATGCAGCACACCCAGCAAATGGCTTCAATGGTGCAAGAGCTGCAAACAGCCAAGTTTTAGCCCAACAACCTTCGAAGTTGTTCTACTGCTGAGAGCAACCATCGTACACCTGCACCCAGAATCATCAAAATATAAACCTTCCAAGTTGTTCTACTGCTGGGAGCAACCACCATACGCATGCATCCAGAATCATCAAAATATAAACCTTCCAAGCTGTTCTACTGCTGGAAGCAACCAGTACAAACCTGCACCCAGAATCATCAAAACATAAACCTTCCAAGCTGTTCTACTGCTGGAAGCAACCCGTACAAACCTGCACCCAGAATCATCAAAACATAAACCTTCCAAGCTGTTCTACTGCTGGAAGCAACCAGTACAAACCTGCACCCAGAATCATCAAAATATAAACCTTCCGAGTTGTTCTACTGCTGGAAGCAACCAGTACAAACCTGCACCCAGAATCATCAAAACATAAACCTTCCAAGCTGTTCTACTGCTGGAAGCAACCCGTACAAACCTGCACCCAGAATCATCAAAACATAAACCTTCCAAGCTGTTCTACTGCTGGGAGTAGCCTGTACAAACCAGCACCCAGAATCATCAATAATAAACTTCCGAGTTTCCCCCCCCCTTTTTCTTATTCTTCTAGTGTTGGGAACAGCCCCTAAAAACCTGCATCCAGATGCATAAAAAAAATATAAACCGTCCAAGTTGTTCTACTGCTGACAGCAGCCAGTACAAACCTGCATCCAGAATCTTCAAGATGTCATCATACTTGTCCACGTCCAGCAAAAGGTTGTCAAGGCGACCAGTGTCCCCGAGCTTGGTGAAGACAGCCAGTCGATTTTTGAGTGACGTGCGGATCTCCTCTTGCCGCTTCGCGTGCTCTTCCGGGTGAAACTTGGACTTAAACCTGCAGTCACCAGACAGACGAGCACACTGAGGGTTAAAGACTGCCTTTGCCTTCAGTATCTCACTACACTGTGAAAAGTAAGATGTTTCTTTAAATTACAGCATCTTGAATATATACATATATATATGCAACGACATGGAAGAAACACATGTAACGTAAAATAAAAAGAGTACGGAGACAGCATGTGATACTGATAAACACACAACCCACAGAACAGGTCAGCAGAGACCAGAGCAGTGGCTGTGTTCAAGGACAAGAAGGAATACAATGCAACACAGCAAACTGCACACACACACACACACACACACACACACACACACACACACACACACACACACAAACGACGATACACATGTGAAAAAACAGTTTCATCTTACTGCAGATAGGCAACACATGTACACATACACCCACATACACAATGCTATGAATGCAGTTTCACATATATTTAGATTCACCGCATCAACCCGACATACCAGTCAACTTTGCAAATAGCGGCAGAACCTGCTGTAAGAGACAATATGCCCCTAACTAATCTAAGGCATTAAAAAATATATATTAAAAAAATCCATAACCCTTTCAGTTTTTGTTTGCTTTCGTTTAACCGAGCATTCTGTAACTTGTAAGTTTGCCAGCTGCAATGAGCTGATCAAACTCATTCACACGCATCGTCAAAACAAAATCAAAAAATCACTTTGCAGAAAAATCACACTGACAGGTATTGGTGTAATTTACTGAGAAGCCAAAGGTATCAGATATTTCTCAGGTCTTGAGAAAGCAGATGTAAATGCTAACAATTTTGAGGCTGTACCTCTGGTGGAGTTTATGTACCTTGTATTTACACGCATGCCAGGTGAGAGTTATTGTAGCTGACTTAGGTCTTTGTTGTTGTACTAGTGTTACTTATTTTGAGCGCTAATTAACTCCCTGCTGTGTTGATGCTGTAAATACTGCTTTTTCGATTCCTCCTCTAAAACTCAAAGGTTTAACCAGAGCTGGGTTTGGTCCACACTGTGCATACCACAGGAGTCTCTGTATCAAAATGAATATGTACATGTCACCCCCCCCCCCTCCATATCAATGTTTTGTAGGCAGTACTTGGGCTGTTCAATTTTTTATTAATAATTTTTTCTAACCCTTCCCCAAATCAATGTTTTGTAGGCGGTACTTGGGCTGTTTAATTTTTTTAATTAATTTTGTATAACCCTTCCCCAAATCAATGTTTTGTAGGCAGTACTTGGGCTGTTCAATTTAACCCTTTCCCAAAGCAATGTTTCGTAGGCAGTACCAGGGCTGTTCAATTTTTTACAACCCTTCCCCAATCAATGTTTTGTAGACGGTACCTGGGCTGTTCAATTTTTGGTTCATTTTTTAACAGGTACTGCGCTGCAGACAAGTCCATTATCATTATCATCTGTAACTGGCACGTTTTTCCAGAACAGGTTCCTCAGACACGCTCAACTCCTAACTGGCTACCCTTGGATGCAGAGTCAGAGCAAGGAAACTCTCACTGTTTGCAACGGTGCCAGCACGCCCGCGGGCAACACTGGAAGCAGCAATCACATGGAAAGGCCAGTACGTAAGTTGGTGTTTTACGCCTGGTCAACCAGTGCAGTTACATCAGGGCGACTGGAAAAGCAAGGGAACGCTCCCGGCAACACTACCACCAAAGGGACAATGGTGCATCCAAATTCCAGCCTGCCCTAGATTGTACAGCGGTACCCCCCCCCCCCCCCCCACCTTTTCCACAACCCCCCGAGCATAAGTGCAACAGCCACTAACACCTGTCACGGTACATAATGGTAGTCACAATGCGGACAGTGTTCAAAGACACAACAGTCACTTCAACTGGACAGGGTGCAGATTCTGAAGGGGGTTGTTTTGGACAGTGGGTGACCCTGTCCGTTCTTAATCAGGAAGGTCAAGGACGGTCAGGAGATCCAAAGCGAGGCAGGGGTGTGCAAAACCGGTGAGAGCGCATGGAGACCTTGTCGTCTGGAATGTCACGCTATGCTCCTAAGCCTTGCTGGTTACCTCGATCACCCCACCTCATGAATACATATTCCTTGGGAACAGTCCATGGCAAGGCGGTTACAACGTTAACTGGACTCTCTGGCCACTTTCCCTGTGACCAGTGTGTGCAAACCAAGCAGCAGTCCTGTGCCTGAGGCGTGTGCCAGAGGTGCATCCAGCACCATTTGTGGCAGGTTTGCTCCACAAGTTCCACAACAATTAGCTAGTAAACCACCATGGTTATCCAGAGCTGTTTTAAGTTCTTTAACAGTTTACGCTGTTATTACTGCTGAAATGGCATTTTAAACGTAAGCTCAAGGGGCCCATTTAGGCATGACCAAGCCAGACACCAGGAAGTGTCCTTTTGTCACCGGAAACTTTATTAGTGGTCACAAAGGAGGAACTGGTTGGAACTAGCAGAAGCTTTCAAGTTTCTGTTATTTTGTTACTGGCTGAGTTACCGCACTAAAAAAAAAGTTTAGTGTGATAAATACCAACAATGATAAAGAATGAGACTAAAAAGAAGTTTTGTCTATTCTCAGTTCCTTTAGAGTATAAAATTATTATTTTTTAAAAAGACAAAAATCAGCGTCCAGACAACATGAGCATGAGCAGAGCACACAGTATTTCATCCAGTTCTCTCCCTTTTTGTTGCAAAATCATGGCTTCAAACCATCACACAACTAGAGTATATTCAGACAGATAAAAAAAAAAGGCCCAGTCATCTTTGTCTGACAACCCTGACTCTTCTGTTTTGCTTTGTTTCATAAATGGACAAAACATTGCTTTGTTCTGTAAATGGACAAAACAGTCAAGTCTGCATCCCACTCACTCAGCCCTGGAGACGGAAAAAAACAAAAAAACATCACCCAGTCCACACCTACATCAAATACATGAGTAATTCACACATCACACAATCAGTGAAGCAATTATACAAACCACTCAAGACACACACAGAAAGACACAGAACATGAACTAGACAGTACACACACACAGAGAATCAAAAACACACACACACACACAAAACTTTGACCTTGGAAGTAGAAGTGACCTGGGCTAGGATACCTACCACAGCGTGTGCAGAAACGTCGGTCACTTTTTGCGGGGCAGGCACACGATCGCCCGACACACACATATACACCCTAAGGTAAGCCTAGAACTTTGCGGAGCTATCACTGCTTTGTGCGCAGGGCCCTAGCTCTAAGTTTCTCGTCGGGTGAGTAGCGCCAGCTTACGACGAGCCTCTCCGGACAACATCAGACATGTTGCTCTCGTCAAGAGAGAGAGAGAGGATGCATTCACAACCAAATAAAACATAGAGGAAAACCGTCGTAGTGAAATTCGATGAAGATGGTGACTGATGCGATCTTGCTGTTAAGGAAGAAAGCCACGATTAGGTCAAAACCAAACTACAACAGGATAGCTATATATGTATTATACAGAACAACAATGTAACACTAACAGGCATCTCTATTTCTTTCTTTTCTTTTCAACAGCAACATTGTTACCACAATAGAGTACCAAGCAGAAACCATTACAAAAATGACTAACGCTGCATTAAACAACCAGCCAACAAGCATCACCCATCCATCAAGACTAGCTGCCATCATTTCAGTTTCTACGCCTGTACTGGTAGCTCAGTCACTGTATTCAGTACAAAACACAGCACCTCCAAACCCTGTACAAATCAGTTTGGTTTTCTTCTTTTCTTTTCATGTCTTTCAAATTTTAGGTGCCTTGAGCTCACAAAATTAGGGCACCAAACTGAAACTTCAGTGTTTCAACATTTTTGTTTTAAATCAACTCACACACATAGGGTAAAAAAAGAAAAAGAAATACAGTGAATCTCTCTTCCAATAACAATCTCCTCCCAGACACAATTCTGCTCAGATTAAGTGCCTATGACACACCTTCCCTGTACCGTGAGCTCTTTTGGTACAATGTTTTGTTAAGATGCAGCAATTTTAATGCTTCCAGCTGCAATGTTCAGGTATGGGGACCCTCTCTCAAAGAAATAGCTGAAACAGTACAATTCAAAAATTCTGGCTGGCTGCTACATTTCCAATAGTGCACACTCTGACAAATTTTCTCTCCCTCCGTCACCAGCAAGTGGGGGGGGGACAACATAGCACAGTTTATACTATAACACCCCCCGTAACATCACCCTTTCGCTGGACTCCCACTTTTTTCTGTTCGCTTCTTTCCTTCCTCTTTCCCTTTCTCGTTTAGCTTTTGAGTTTTTATTATTTTTTTATTATTATTTTATTATACCTGGTGTCAAGATTTCCAAACACTGCTAGCCTCTTTTCTGTATACACGACACACCGTGGAGCACGTATTGTCCAGTCTGCTCAAAGGTGACAACCCAGGCCAGCATTCTATCCATCTCCAACCTCAACGTTCCACCGAGCATGCCCTCCTTCCCCCCTCCCCACCCCACCCAACAGTGCACCCAGCACACTCTCCAAGTCCAACACGCTGCCACCACAACCCTTCCAGGAAGAATCTTCCACCATGCCCCCACCCCCACCACACCTCACCTCCTTCCCCCAAGGAACATCCAATCAAAGCCCCCCCTTTCCCATTCACGCACACACATCCTTCCACTATAATGTTTCACCAAGCGCCTGTGGGCCATCCCCCAACAATGAATGTCCCATCCAGCCGCCACCCCTCCCTCCCTGACTCCACCCCCCCCCCCCCCACCCCACAGAACCCCCAGTCCAAACCGAGGCTCTCACCATTCCTCTTCCTTGTGGGACAGGAAGAACTCAGAGATCTGCTGCCGCTTGAAGTCCAGCTTGTACTCGTTGTACTTCTTGATAGCCTCCTCCTCCCCGATGGTGTCGTCCTGCTGCGTCAGGAACAGCTTGAACGTCAGCATGGGCGGCTGCGTCGGGTAGTCCGGATCCGTCCTACAGCACACATGTACGCGCGCGCACACACACACACACACACGCATTAACTGACTGAGCTGAACGAGGGGCAAAGTCTGGTCTCCTTGCCAGAGATGGCTGAAATATCTTCACTGAAATTTCCCCACAAGAGATGGCTGAAATATCTTCATTGAGATTTCCCCACAAGAGATGGCTGAAACATCTTTATTGAAATTTCCCAATCCCAGCAAAAAATGGCTACCTTTATTGAAATTTCCCCACAAGAGATGGCTGAAATATCTTCACTGAAATTTCCCCACAAGAGATGGCTCAAACATCTTTATTGAAACTTCCCAAACCCAGCAAAAAATGACTACCTTTATTGAAATTTCCCCACAAGAGATGGCTGAAATATCTTTATTGAAATTCCCCACAAGAGATGGCTCAAACATCTTTATTGAAATTTCCCAATCCCAGCAAAAAATGGCTACCTTTAATGATATTTCCCCACAAGAGATGGCTGAAATATCTTTATTGAAATTTCCCCACGACATGGCTGAAATATCTTCCTTGAAATTTCCCCACAAGAGATGGTTGAAACATCTTTATTGAAATTTAAGTGCAAGAGATAGCTCAAATATCTTTACTGAAATTTTCCCCAGAGGAGATGGCTGAAATATATTTACTGAAATCTCCCCATGAGATGGCTGAAATATCTTTATTGAAATTTCCCCACAAGGGATGGCTGAAACATCTTTACTAAAATTTCCCCACAAGAGATGGCTGAAATATCTTTATCAACATTTCCCCACAAGAGATGGATGAAATATATCTATCAAAATTTCCAAGGAAGCAATGGCTATATTCAATGTTCATTGAAATTTTCCCACAAAAGAAGGCTATCTATATTGAAATTTCTCCACAAGATGGCTGAAATATCTTTATTGAAATTGTCCCAAAAGATGGCTGAAATATCTTTATTGAAATTTCCCCACAACATGGCTGAAGTATCTTTACTGAAATTTTCCCACAACAGATGGCTGATGTCCATCTGTATTCCCCATGAAATTCAGTTGTTGAAATTTACAGACCTCGCTGGACAACTGACTGGGAAAAAGCTAACGTTAAAGGTTCACAGTACACTTCTTACGGCTGACTTAACAGAGAAAGAGTCACTTTGGCTCAGACACCCATTTCTACTTCAATGGCCACAGCAGGAACGTCACACAGACCACACAGTGTTGTCACAAAGGAACGCTTGTCATTACTCAAGATTCACTCTCCATGCCAGTCCCCCTCAAAAAACTACACAATGTATGCACCCCAGCAACAACAGCGAAAAGGCTTGACGAAAAGCAAACTCCCAGTCGTGAGTGCAACTTTGAAAAGGATTCCACGCCGCAATGGCATCCAGTGCTGTCACAATATAAAAGACATTATTATACCTCACCTGTTGGGTGCGACAGTGACAGTAAAGTCTTGGTGTGGCGGAAGACTACCCATCTCTGGTGTGGCGCCGTGCCCCCATGGGTGACGATTGTGACCTCCCATCTGCATCTGACCTGGCCCGCCCCCTCGGCCGCCGCTGTATGGCATGTCGTAGTGTTGGTACGCATCGTCCCTGAAAGGTAAGAACTCAGCATTTCCATTGTTCCTGTGCTGCAAAGTCCCTGTCAGTGCCACCATCCCTTGAACGTCCCTGCACTTGGCACCAAACTTTTCGTTCCCCAGCAATTCTTCCTCCGCTTTCACTTTCTTCTCCGCATCACCAGACTTCTCATTCACCACTGTCTCTTCCCTCACATCATCAAACTCCTCTCTCACCACTGCCCTGACCATCATCAAACTTCCCGTGACCATCAGCTGTCTTCTCCCCCCCCCATCATCAAACTTCTTATTTACCAGTGAATGTCTTTCTCCGTAACCATCATCAAACTTCTCATTTACCAGTGACTGTCTTTCTCCGTCACCATCATCAAACTTCTCATTCACCAGTGACTGTCTTTCTCCATCACCATCATCAAACTTCTCATATACCAGTGACTGTCTTTCTCCATCACCATCATCAAACTTCTCATTCACCAGTGACTTTCTCCATCACCTTCACCAAACTTCTCATTCACCAGTGACTGTCTCCTCCCTATCATCTAACTTCTCACTTCCCATCATCAAACTTCTCATTCACCAATGACTGAATTTCTCTGTCACCATCACCAAACCTCTCATTCACCAGTGACTGTTTTTCTCCATCACCATCACCAAACGTCTCATTCACCATCAACTCTCCCTTCCCTCACCACCACCAAACATCTCTGTCACCATCACCAAACGTCTCACTCACCAGTCCCTCCTCATTCTCTTGACCTGGTGACCCATGTCATGTCGCGGTGGACTGAACCGCTCACGGCGCCGGTTCTCGTACTGCTCTCTCCCACCATACATCTCACGCCGGTCTCGGTTGTTTCTGCTGTTGTTCCAAATCTCCCGGGAGCGAACGCTCTGTCGACTACTACAAGTGAGACAGAGAATAAAGTGCGGTACTGGTATTTTACAACCAATCATAAATACAGAAAAAAAGGAAAAAATCCAACATAAAATAAACATGACGATTCCTAAAACCCAGGTTCACTATTCAGTACTGGGTGGGTGGGGTTGGGGGAGGCAGGAAGTTTTTTAAAGTTTTTTTTTTAAAGAGTTCTTTAGAACTGGAGCAGACAACGGTTCACCCACAGTCACAGATGGAGGAGATTTTTTTACCTGTGGCTGACTAACCAGTGAAATGCATGATGGTTTGAGTCTGATTCTGTGGTCAAATGATTGTAATTGGCCTCATTTCCAGGCAGCTCCTATCTCCCATCATCAACAAACACAGTCACCATTACTCATTTTGAAGGTGTGTGTTTTCCCTTTGAAACTGACCAGTTTCTTTCGCACTGCTTTGCTTCAGCTAGCGAGAAGGCAGGGCCCTAAGTCTTCGGCAGGGTTTCTCAAACGGAACATTAATCGTGATGTTCTGATTGGCTGAAGTGCTCAGGAAGCTGTCACAGTGTCAGCCTGATACCTGCTATGACTTGCACGTACACCTGTAGCAGACTGGATCTTGGTCTTCCATTTCACCTGAGGAACTAGTCTGGGCCTAGTCAAAAGTAGCACAGCCACTAGTACAAGGTCTGGGAGGGTAAGGACATGTACTGCTCTCTTCACAGATCAAATCTGACACGAGGGCAATGCATATATTTACTAATTTATTTAGATAACAACAAAATCGCAGCCGAGTTTTGACTGGCCAAAGAAACACAGAACTGTTGGACCGATCTGGACAGTCAGCCCTGTGTTTTGAACAGCATGTAGATAACATTTAAGCATGCAGCTGATGCCAAAGACTTTCAGTTGACAAGGATACATGCAATTATGTACTATGGGTTATGGTGACAACCTGAAGTATTTGGAGCAATAGGGGTTGGCCCCCCAGCCCACCCCACCCTACAACCCCAAAATAGTTGAATACATGAGCACATTCCTTTTAATTTGACTGTTTTAGCTAATGAGAAGAGAAACTTTTCATTCAAGGAGCATGACCATATCTGTTAATGTTACTAATCTTAAAACTTTGGGGTTTTGGTGGGGGGGGGGGGGGATTCCAAATACCTCACATGGGGACATACATTAAAACTTACTAAGAAGTAAGAGTTGAAACTAATGAAATGTTGCATGTGAACTTAAAAACACGAAATCAAACAAATAATCATGTAACACTAACAGACACAATAGTAACCCAAGTCAAAAGAGCCGGATGAAGTTGTTCCACACAACAGCAAATGGAACAGATGAAACAGGAAACTTCAAAGGCACAACATTTTAAAAACAATGCAAACTGATTCAATTCCCAGCAAAGAGAAGTTTCAGCCAGCTACCTTTTTTCTTTTTCTTTGTCTCACACAACTAAAAGTGGAAAGAGCTCAAATTCTGACAAGTGGCAGAAAAGGAGACATCTTTCAACTGACACCTACAATAAAAACCCACTAACTGAACATCACTTTTATCTGACTTACTCTGAAGCTGACCTAAACACACTGATGCTAGTAGCCTAGTACTAGTAAGAGTACTACTTCAGCTTCAATACTTGTGCTAAGTAATGCTAGAAATACTGAAAATAAAGAAGAAGAAATGTCAAGAAATGCCTGAAATTTGCCAACTTTATTACATTTACAGCAACATGAAGAGAATTTTCAGTTAACTAACATTTGTGACAGTTATAAAAAAATAATAATAAAAAAATCATTTTCTCCCTTCAAAATTCACTTAACTCTCCTGTGGCTTCATAGTCACTGAGGGAAAGAGGTGTCAAACTTCAAAATATCATCAGGCAAGGTCATCTAGCCTGAACAGCATTTTAAATTTTAGAATAGTATTGTACTTACTTTAAATTAATAAGCATTGTATTTCTCACCATGTCACAATCATGCAAGACTGTGAAGCTGATAGATTCAATAAGACGTTTTAAGAGCCTGTCAAGTGCCATGAGTCATGAGAGGTCATTTTCAGCTTTCATCACTCAATACTGCTGTGACCTTCAAGTTAAACTCAAGGTCACCAAAACGGAAATTACCATCAAACATAAATCACAGGACAAATTATATCTTCTCCAGATACACATCAAAGTCACGGAAAGCATCTTAAGCATTGCAGAAACAGTGAAAGTGAAACTTGGTGCCCAAGTATAGGTAACACTCAGTAACAATCTAACACTAAGAGCCAATGAGCCATACAGAGTTTGAACTTGACAACAAAACCTGAAAATGCAACATGCAGCGTAGCTTTCTGCTGCACTAGTGGCTGCAACAATACTACTAAACCATTACTGCATTAGGCTCAGTTCACAGAAACTGGTATGAAAGCAAAATTGTGACAATCAGTGGAGGCGTTCTTGCAAAATTTAAAGGATCTCATCCACTTAAAATCGCCAAGACAACCTTAGAACCTATAGCTAAATAATCAATGTTCATTTTATTCTGCTGGGGGGGGGGGGGGGGGGGGTGAAGGCACTGAAATTTGAAAACTACTCACTAGTATTTAAACTTCTTTTTTTTCCTCCTTTTTTTTTTTTTGTCTTTTATTATTATTATTTTTTTGCATCAAAAATTATCTTTCTACAACTTATTTACACCATTCACAATCAAACAAATAATGTTTATAATAAATCACACGAATTACAGGCCAAAAACTGACAATGTTAAACTTAAACAAACATATATACTTTATTTATATGCACTTTGCTGATAAAAAGAAATTCTGCTATTCGCATGCACACATCAAGGCAAGGGGTACTGTCCAAGACCAGATACGTAAGAGACCACAGGAAAAACATGGTACATTCTATTTCTAGCCATGGTCTGAGAGGGAGTGGGAGGACGGAGGGGGCTGGGGGAGGAGATCTACCACTGAATGATTGATTCAGCGTCAGTTACCACCTGGTGCAACCACAATTTATTGTGCATTTTGGCTACTCATCTCTTGACCATAGCAATAGCCAGTTTCAGTTTTCCTTAGTTGCCCCCGCTTTCTAAACCTAATTTAAAAATAATCGGTTTTAGCCCCACCCACAAACGCAAGAAAATGCACAAAAATTACAGAGGATTAAAAAAAAAAAAAAAATGCCTGTCCACTGTCATAAATATAGTGAGAACAAAACTCCTAAAAATTGTTGCAACTACAGATTTCATGTATCACCTACAGATGTTTTTGATTGCTTCTTCTTTCCTTTTTTGTTGCTTCTCTTTTTCCTTTTTGGTGGTGTGGATGGGGGTTGGGGGGGGGTGCTCTTCCTGTGGTTTATTTCTTTAATTTTAATTCTTTATTTCTTCTTTTTTCGGGGGGGGGGGGGGGGGGGGGGAGATTTTTTTTTTTTAAATCATGTTATTCGTCAAAGACACTACACAGCACAGTTCCTCCATTTTTTTTCATTTTTTTTTGGGGGGGGGGGTGGGGGGTGGGGGGTGGGGGGAGGGGCAGTGGAGCAGGCAGTGGAGCAGGCAGTTGCTGCTGTTCTTTTTCTTTTAATCTTTCTTTTTTGGGAGGGGGGGGGGGGGAGGAGGACAGATTTTTTTTTTTAAATCATATGTTATCAATCCAAGACGCTACACAGCACCTCCAAGTTCAACCTTTGCAAGCATGTATAGTATACCTACAATTAAACGAAGCGGAACTCGCAACTTTCTATTAGTTCATAGCTGTCATGATCCAGATCTCTTAAATGTCTGGCTGACACAGGCACGATGATACTCACTAGTTGCCTCTCATACCCCTTCTGAAACCCACAGAGAGCATCATCACACACACATGGCAACAGCAAAAGGCTACATGTATACATACATCGCTACAGGTACCACACAGTACAACCAATGCACACACATCAAATGATCACTGCTGGTTCTAGGCCCCTAGCTGTGCAGTCACAGTCACTGACACGCCCAACCCTTCCAGCTTAAAGGGGACGCCAAGCAACGAGGCAAGTTGGCCTGAAAATGCAATGATGAGCAAATGTTCTGATCTGCGCAGGCTTTGTACAGTTGTTCTATCAGGATTTCTGCAAGAAACATGATATATTTATTGCCTTAGAGTCTGAGATATGTTAACAAGCTCCTCACTGCAGCCATGTTGTTATCTTATTACTGAAAAAAAGACAAATACCTAAGTGAGCAACACTAACACTGTAACAGTAGCACTATGTGCTGCAGGGTTTGTCACCCTACTGCGTTCCTCATTTCCTGCTGCAACTAGTGTAAGTGTTGCTGGTCAGTAGGGTCTCTGACTTGAGAGTGCCGCTAAGCTGAGGTTCCGCTCAATGGGACAATGCCCACGCCCCACAGAACCTGCTGTGACTATACCAATGTACGACTAGGACTCATAAGTATCACTATCAGCTGCCTCTTCAGTACTGGCAACAAAGAAATATTCTGGTACCAACCCTCAGTCAACCGGTACAGTCTTTCCATTGAAAAGGTTAGTTTTATCAATGTTTTTCAGCATGTGTAGGTGCCACTGACGTTTGATCTAGATCTAGTTTCTGAGTAATGACGTGCACAGTCTTCAGTGCTGATGTGGGAAAAACAACTGATCTTGTACCAGTTGACAACTCACCCTTTACAGACTACAATCAAACTCAGTTTTGTTGCTAATGTCAGTGAATGTTTTCGTGTTCACTGTTTTGCTCGCTGAACATCACCGGAAGTGATCCTGTTTAGCGGGAGCTTCCACTTGCTTCAGGACCCAGGGTACAGAGTAAGATATCTAGCAAGTCGCACAAAATGCTCTGTTTCAGCCGGTACTTGGTACTGGTAACTATATTTTTTACCGGTACTGGGGAAACATTTACCGGTAAAAACCGGCATATGCCGGTCTAACTGAGGCTCTGGTTGTTGTGGGTTTGTTCCTAATATGTCTGCCCTGCATCTGAAGACAATGAGCCCCACAACAGTGTTGTTGTGGAGCCTTGTTGTTATACTTATTATTTCTTGTTATGGGGTTTGGTTCTTGTTTTTGATTTTGCTGTCATTTTTTCAGCATTTAATTTATTTATTTTTAAAAAGAAAAAAAACAGAAATCCAAAAATAAAACAACTACAAATGTACAATCACTTTCATTCAACCTAAACTTCAACTCCAAGAAGGTGGAGGTACTAAATGATTAGTATGCTCGTCTGACACTAGTGATGCTGACAGCAACTCATGGCCAACAGTGACACACGTTCAGTAAGGCTTGGTTTGATGCTGGGGTCATGAATATGATTACGACGTTTGATCCCGGGGTCATGAATATGATTCCGACCTATAACTCATAGGTCATATGAGCTAGAAATAAAGCACCACTTCTACGGACTGTCTCTCTGGCAATATTCTCCCATGCCTCTGCCACCCCAGCTCACTCAGCTGTGACCTAGTACCTCCGGAGATGCAGTGCAGGAGCCTCAATGAATGAATGGCAGGGGACACTGTGCATTCATGACAGTTGACACAGTATTACTAGTTCAGTAGTAATGTTGACAAATTATTTCCATGTGAACTTTTCACTCACTGCAAGTTCAGAACAATGACCTACTGTAACTGTCTTGCATTTGTCATGAAGTCCCAGTTCACCTCCTGGAGCTAAACTTGGTGTATCGCACCGTCAAGTATCAGATGCAAAAATTATGCAAGTTTTAATGGAAAGTCACAAATAGTTATGTCGGTGTTATATACTGTTAACTGTCACCAAAACAAACTGCCCTTGAAAGTATTCCAACATTTTTGTAGTTGAATTTGTACAGTTCTCTCTTTGAAGTCTTCTCAAGCACCTGCCACCCTCCTAAATTGACAGAATTCCATCCACTGACATAAAAGGCTGCTGAGGAAGCACCTCCGACTCCAAGTGAAAAAGAAGACTTGCTGCCAACTGATGGCAGTTCACATCAGGCACTGACTGAGCTATTCACAATCACAGTGTCCGCGTAACCTATTACCCACTAAGTCCAGTATTTAATATACTGTTTACACTTTATGACTCAAAGTTAGTCAGTGAAAACCTCTATCAAAAGCACCAGACTTACCGGTCTTCCCAAGAATCTCTGCGACGTTCTTCTCTTCTGTCGTAGTCATTACGCTCTCGTCTGAATTTGTCGCGACCTTTTCTCCTATCATAGTCATCATCACTGTCTGCCATGGTCTGCTTGTCTGATGCCTGTTCAAAGTTAAAAGTGTTTAATTACTCAAAATCAAGTAGCAAAAATAACAAAACTTCTCAAATTCAAAAGGAGTGCAAATGTTCACAGATTACTGATTCAATGGATTTGTTACTAACACTGTAACAGTAATAACCAATATAACATTACACAGTTCCTGTACAACATTAGTTATTACAACTTTAGTTTAAATTTAACAAAATAAAAGTATTATTTCTATTAAAACTGAAACTGAAATAAATGATTATTATTAATAATATTATGGCAGTTGAGTTGCATATGAATTATGATGCATTGCAACATCAGAAAATCACAAATTATGCCTAACAAAGTAACGTCAGCCATCTGGCGAAGACAAGAAATAATATGACTATGAGGTGAAAAACACTACATATTCATTTGATTAATTCGGATGCAGAAGATTTTAACTGAACTGAACGTCACTAAGACTAAGCGCCCAACACTAGGGCAACCGCAGTCAGGTTGACACAAATAACGGGATAAGGACCATGAGCCTACATGATGTACATCAATCACTAAATCGGCACGGTTCGGTAGATTCCAACCGCTGAAATTGAAAATCCCATCGGGATTCTGATTTCTAGGTCAAGCCGGTCTACTGGGCGGTGGTTTGAACAGCACAGTGCGCTTTCTCGTTCCTTGGCAAGAAGCGAAAACTATTTTCTGTTGAAACATGCTTGATGTGTGAAAGGTGTAAGCGCTAAATGGTATGCAGCATTTGCGCTTTTCGTCCGCCAAACACATATTATTTACCTTAAAAAATTTACAAGTTTCCGCTTTTGTCCGTCAGCGGAAGTACCAAAGACGAGCGCACACTTCCGCCGTTGCAAAGCACGCGAATACCAATTTACCAGAATCTGTCAAATTTTCGGTTTTGTACCCCTAAATCTCTCTCTCTCTCTCTCTCTCTCTCTCTCTCTCTCTCTCTCTCTCTCTCTCTCTCTCTCTCTCTCTCTCTCTCTCTCTCTCTCATGCTTTATATATACATATATATGTATAATTATTATTAAAAAATCTGAAACAGAATGATTTCTAGCGTTCCGCCAAACACGAAAAAGTTCAAACGAACGCTTATTTATTTTAACACGCTTATTTATTATATTATATATAAAATTGTATATGCATTGCAATTTCTTTTCACTCGTCAGTAGCTCAGCAGGGACTAGTTAGTTATTAGATGGGGGGGGGGGGGGGGGGGGGTATTTTGTTTTGTTTTATTTTATTCGAACAGTTTTGTGTTTTTGGTTACTTTCAGGGGAAACTACTCTCACTGCTTATGGTAACAAAACATGTGGTGGTTGTGCGTTTAATATCGAAAATGCCGAGAATCAAAGTTTTGTGTCGAAATCCGGACGATTATTTAAGAGAAACAAAAAATGATATTCATAAAGGTGAGAAGCTTCGAAAAACTATTTAATTTAAAGTTAAAATTAGAGCTTTGTTTTTTACACACACTTGTATCGAAATAGCTAGCTCAGTAGTATTATGATCGCAAGAACTCAGAAGCGAAGCAGGGGAGAAGAGAGAGAGAGACACAGAACGACAGAAGATGGTTAATACTATAAAGAGGCTGAATTATGTAGTCAGGACTGAAAAGTGCAGTGAGTGTGCTGCAGCAGCCTCATAAACAAACAATTCAACTTCGGGACTGGATGGGGAGTCGACGGGGCAAAGCGAGAGCAGTCCTCTCGAAACTCAAAATTCAAAGCCGAGTGTGGCCACCACATGGATGTGTGACCGTCACGTGCTAGGATTTGTGTCAGCCCCAAGATTTTTCCCGAGTTATAAAGTATAATTTATAAAGTATAATTTATCAACTGAAGTCCCCAGTCTGCAAGAAGATTGCACAGTCAGATAGGGATACGCATGCTAAAGATCCAGTAGTAGTCTGTGTCAGAGGTCAGTGGATTATGATACTGCCCCTCAGTATGAACAGACGTAAAATAAAACATTTCTTGATTGATTTGATGGTTTAGATGAATGTTTGGTAATCACAGCTTGTGTGTGCGTCAGTGTGTGTGTGTGTGTGTCTGTGTCCAGGGTCTGTTTCTGCTGTTGTTTGCTTGTAATGATTCTGATTTAAACTGCCTGAACTTAAACCAGTGAAAACTAAACTATACTGCTGTCCCTCCAGTACCAAGAAGCAGCTCTGGGCAGCAGTCATTCAAAGAGCAGCGTGAATACATCAGGACTTTGAATGCTGTGAAGCTAGAGCGGACATTTGCAAAACCATTCCTGGGAGCGCTGGATGGACACAGAGATGGGGTGAATGTGCTGTGTAAACATCCGACCAGCCTGGCACTGCTGCTGTCAGGTGCCTGTGATGGAGAGGTGGGTGTGCTTTAAGTTGAACCCCTTCACTCATCACTTCCCCAGCCTATAATTGTAAAATTGATGGGCTAAAATGTGCACACATACATGCCTGCAAACAGTATGTTTGATGATCCTATAACAAATCTACCTTTAGTACTGTGCATTTTGATAGAAATCCTTTAATGCGTTTGTGCGAAGGGGAGGGAAGCCTTAATGGTTTCAGATTTTGCACTTTAATTGTTTGTTTTCAAAGTGATACCATGGCATGGCAGTCATTGCAGTGAAAGGGTTAATAGATTCAGATTTTCTCCTTTCTTTCTTTTCTTTTTTTTTTTTTTTTTTTTTTGTCAAATGGGAGCCAAAGTGAAGACTTGAGTTGGCCTGAAAACATTGAAAATGTGCAAATGTTTTTATCTGCAGGCTTCATCTCTTGGTTGTTTTATTTACGGAACTGTTACTGTTGTAGTGGACTAAAAAATCATTTGAAAACTATACAAAAGAAGTATTTTTCTGCTTCATATTTGAGCTACTCAGGGTGTGGCCATGGTGGTTCATTATTCACCAATAAAGAGCAGAGAAAGTTTGGCTTGGGATGTGTTTGATACTTTTGCCACACATGCAGGCCTTGTTTATGTGACATGATTGATACACGCTGCTTGGCACAAAATGGCAGCACTCACACTCACAGTCACAGTCATACACAAAATTAAAACAAGTCCTATTTGTGACTTTTAAATACTGAAATTTAACCAGCAGGACCTGAAATCAAGTGAAAAACTGCTCTCTTTTTTTTCTCTCTTTTTTCTTTTTAAATTCCATTCCTGTCAAATGTGTGTATGAGTGTTTGTGTGTGTACATGTATGTATGTGAGGTTTTTTTGGTTTGTTTAATGGATGATAATTTGCTCTTTGTGTTACAGATCATCTGCTGGAACCTGCCTCGACAAGCGCTCACAAAGAAAGTGCAGGCACACGAGGGCATTGTTCATGGGATGGCTGCGCACAAGAGTGGTCGATACTTCTTCTCAGTCAGTATAGTCTCTCTTTTTTTAAATGTGTTTTAAACTTGTAGAGATTGTTTCTTTGTTTGTAATTTGTGTGTGACACCTACATTTTCCTTTCAATGAAAAAGGGAAGTACTTAGATTTGCTGATGGATTACTTTGCATTTATAACTGATTGTTGATTATTTTGATGGGTGAGAGACTTAACGAATGTACTGACTGATGTTGCAGTGTGGGAATGACAAGACGATCAAGCAGTGGTCTCTGGATCCGGAAGGGGTCATCGGAGATGAACCCATGAACACACTTCTGGGCAAGGTGAGACACACATGAGATGAACCTATGAACATGCTTCAGGGCATGGTCAGACCCATAGGTGAACCACTTCTGGGCAAAGTGAGACAAATGGGAAATGAACCCGTCTTATGGGCAAGGTGAGCTCTATGGGAAATGAACCCATGAACATACTTCTGGGCAAGGTGAGCCACATATGAGATGAACCCATGAACACACTTGGGCAAGGTGAGACACATGGGAAATGAACCCATGAACACACTTCTGGGCAAGGTGAGACACATGGGAGATGAACCCATGAACGTGCTGCTGGGCAAGGTAAGACATGTATAGGAGATGAACCTATGAACACATTTGGGCAAAGTGAGACACATGGGAAATAAATTCATGAACACTTCTGGGCAAGGTGAGACATGTAGGAGATGCACCCATGAACATGCTGCTGGGCAAGGTGAGACATGTATAGGAGATGAACCCACGAACCCACTTCTGGGTAAGGTGAGACACATGGGAAATGAATTCATGAACACACTTCTGGGCAAGGTGAGACACAGAGGAGATAACACATTTTTGGGCATGGTGAGACACTTGGGAGATGAACCCATGAACACACTTCTGGGCAAAGTGAGACACACAGAGATGAAAACAATTTTGGGCATGGTGAGACACTTGGGAGATGAACCCATGAACATGCTTCTGGGCAAGATGAAATGCATAGGCTATTAATAATAATAATGGGTACTTAGAGTGCCTAACCCACACAGGCCCTAAACACTTAACACATCCTTTAATTGTACGTATTTTCAAGATTCAATGCCTACAAGTACAACACACACACACACACACACACACACACACACACACACACACACACACACACACACACACACACATACGCCAAACCCACCTAGTTATCAGAGTGTTTCCTGTGAAGCAGTTCCCATGACTGCATCTTTGTTACTGTTTCTGTGCAGTGTATTTACACCTCTCTGGACCACCACTGGAGGGACGACTACTTTGTGACGAGCGGGTCACGAGTGGACGTGTGGGACGAGGGAAGGTCGGAACCTGTGCGCAGCTTCTCCTGGGGCGTGGAGAGCGTGCATCACGTCAAATTTAATCCTGTGGAGGTACACCGCTCTCTTATTTTCTCTTCATAATGAAGGGGGGGAGAGGGAGGGGGGAGGGGATTAGAATCATTTACCTGTGTGTGGGTTTTGTCAGGATGGTATCTACTGAACTGCTCATCCTTTTGTAACCAAACACGTATCTGGGTTTTGTTGTACTCGTTTGAATTTTTCAGCTTTTACACATATTGACTGTGAGTGTATCTACCTGGTCCATTCTCTTTGACCTGTACTGAGTTTATCTACCTGGTCGATTCACTGTGACCTGTACTGACTGAGTGTATGTACCTGGTCCATTCACTGTGACCTGTACTGACTGAGTGTATCTACCTGGTCCATTCACTTTGACCTGTACTGACTGAGTGTATCTACCTGGTCTATTCACTGTGACCTGTACTGACTGTGAATGTATATACCTGGTCCATTCATACTGACCTCTACTGACTGTGAATGGATCTGCCTGGTCCATTCACTTTGACCTGTACTGACTGTGAATGTATCTACCTGGACCATTCATACTGACCTGTACTGACTATGAATGGATCTACCTGGTCCATTCACTTTGACCTGTACTGACTGTGAATGTATCAACCTGGTCCATTCATACTGACCTGTACTGACTGTGTAGTGTGAGTCAAGTGTATCAACCTGGTCCATTCACTATGACCTGTACTGGCTATGAGTTTATCTACCTGGTCCATTCACTTTGACCTGTACTGACTGAGTTTATCTACCTGGTCCATTTCCTTTGACCCATACTGAGTGCTTCAACCAGGTCCATTCACTTTGACCCGTACTGGCTGTGAGTGTATCTACCTGGGCCATTCACTTTGACCTGTACTGGCTGTGAGTTTATCTACCTGGTCCATTCACTTTGACCTGTACTGACTGTGAGTGTATCTGCCTGGTTCACTTTGACCTGGACTGACTGTGAGTGTATCTACCTGGTCCAGACATACCTGTTGGGAGCAGCTGCCCATGACCGCAGCATCCTGCTGTACGACATGAGAGGTTCTGCTCCACTGAGAAAGGTGAGTCTGACAGATCACACGCTGGTTTCTGTAGCATACGACCAACCCAACACCAAGGAAAAGCAGTGTTTAACAGGGGTCAGCGTACCTCAGTTGTCCCTGCAGCTTGAAAGTGATGTGCAGTAGGTTGAAGGCTTTCCAAAGTTCCCTGTCTTCCCGTTCAAAGTTTGCAAAGTACTATCTTCCTTGTTTCTCATAGATCAGATACCGCAGAAGAGGGAGAGTGGTCTTTCTGGAATGGTATGAAGCTTACAAGTCTTTAAAAGCTTAAGATCAGATGAGGAAAACATGGTCTTCTCTTGGTCCAGCTCGTACAAGACCAAGGTGGTAGCAGCCATAAACAGGACTCCAGATGTAACGCATCGCATCTCAGTGGCGCATAGAGTACTGTACAGCAGTTCTGCAAAGAACAGCAAAACTCAGCAAACCAAGGGAGTTAATCAGTGCTTAAAAAAAAAAAGAACCACATGAACACAACAACAAAGACTGGAATTACCTGTGGTAATTCTCAACTGGCTTACAAGTAAATGCAAGGTACATAAAAGTTCCACAAAAAGTACCAGAATCTCAACTGGCTTATAGATAAATGCAAGGTAATTCCACGAAAGGTGCCAGAATAACCTGTGGTAATTTTCAGCTGGCTTGCAAGTAAATGCAAGGTACATAAAAGTTCTGCAAAAAGTACCAGAATCTCAACTAGCTTACAAGTAAATGCAAGGTGATTCCACAAAAGGTACCAGAATAACCTGTGGAAATTCTCAACTAGCTTACAAGTAAATGCAAGGTAATTCCACAAAGGTGACAGAATAACCTGTGGTAATTTTCAGCTGGCTTGCAAGTAAATGCAAGGTACATAAAAGTTCTGCAAAAAGTACCAGAATCTCAACTGATGAACTGGCTTACAAGTAAATGCAAGGTAAATCCAGAAAAGGTACCAGAATAACCTGTGGAAATTCTCAACTGGCTTACAAGTAAATGCAAGGTACATAAATTCCTCGAAAGGTAGATCCACCGAAATGATGTGTCCCCCCTCCTCCTCCCCTCCCCCCCCCCCACCCCCACCCCAATGGTATGTACATCCTCTGTTTAATTCTTCTTCCACACTTCCTAATAAGTCAGCCCAACATCTGAGGAAATTGAGCCCCACATCATCATCATCTTCCAAACCACCACAGACAGAAAACAGTAACACGTAAATGTAAGTACAAGAAGAATACAGCACAATGGCTGAAAAAGCCCCACATCATCATCTTCCAAACCACCACGGACAGAAGACAGTGACACCTCAGTGTAAGTACAAGAATACAGCACAATGGTTGAAGACAACACACGGCTGTTCCACAGGCTTAAAATCGGGCGCTTTAGCGGCTTACTGGCTGAGCTATTTTTAGCTCCCCCGATAGCTGCTCTATCAGTGGAATCTAGGTCAGTACCAGCAGTGGTCAGTACTAGCCGGCTGCTTCTAATTTTTAACTTGTGGGCTGCTGAGTGTACAGGATGCTTTCTGTATTTTAAGTGAGTGTTTCCAGTAGTGAACACATTGATGTTGTGATGCATGTTTGCTGTTTTTCAATGTTGCTTTGTTTTGTACGTTTTATGTGTGTACTGTGCACATTTTCATAGTTTGCATGAAAAGCCCTCTTGCCAAAATGGTATACTGTTTACAAACGCTGTGAGTTTTTCTTTGAGAGTTGGGCTGGATTTTAAATGAGTGCTTCCTGTAGCAGATATATTGATGTTGTGATGTATATATGTTGTTTTGTTGAGAAAAAAAGCAGCACCTCACAATAATCGTATACATTTCATACTTTTTGTGTGTGTACTGTGCACAATGTGATGTTTTGTGTGATTTTTGCATGAAATGGTTTTGTTGCAGCATGAAAACTTAAACTATTGTACCAAGCATATTTGGTGTCTGTGTAAACTTCAAAATAAGAACTTTTCAATGGTCTGCTGTACAACTTTGTGGTGAGATGGCGCTGGGAAAGGGAGGGGGTGAAAGACGGCTGCAATAATTTACTGCTGGCAGCAGCAGCAGCATGTCCGTGGCCGGACCGCTCAGCTATCGGATATCTCAAGTGGGGCCACCTGCGTAGCTGACCTAGATTCTGGGGCACTGGCTTTAACTAAAGAGGCGTCTGGGAACAGCCGTGAACAGTAAGAACACAGCAGTGGCTTAGTGAGTTCATTTCTCTATGTTTTTGTGTGTAGACTAACCCAGTTGATTTCTCTCCGTCTTTGACTAACCCCTTCTCTGCCATGGTGTCACTTGAAAACAACCAAGAAAAGTGCAGAATTTAAAACCCTTAAGCCTTTTTGTTTCCTTTTTCACACTGGTATGGGAAATGATTTTATTCAATATGTGTAGCATTAACAGTAGATGTGATATATATATATGGCTGGAAAATATGTGTTTTCTGGTGCATCCATGTATCTTTCAGCCCAAAAAATTTACAGGCTGGGAAAACGAAGGGGTTAACTGTCTTTGGTGCCTGAAGATGGTGTCTACTCTGAAAATGTGCCCATGTTTTGCATTGCCTCATTAAAATCAGCCGTCTTTTTAACGGTTCATGTCCTTTGATGTTATTCAGAGCAAGGGCAGTCAACACTGTTTCATATTCATTTGCCTCCAGACTTGTTTTGTTTTGGGATGGACGGATTTCGTTTGGTTTCAGCTTTAAGATGTGTCATACTTATGTTCACAGAGCACTCAGCAACTGCTTTCTTTAAGTTCTCTGCCTTATTTCAAGAAACTCTGAGCAAAACCTCTCCTCTGGCCTCCAGCAGAAGTTCCTAAGAAGTGTATATATATTGCAGGTGATTATGAAGCTGCGTACCAACGCGCTGTCGTGGAACCCCATGGAGGCTTTCACACTCACCGCCGCCAATGAGGACGGAAAGTGCGTTGTTAAAGTTTACGGTGTGGGTGTGGGAGTTTTGGAGTGTGTGGTGTGGGTGCTAAGCCCAGTGCAGGTGTGTGGGGTTTTGGGTGCGTGGTTGGTCAGGAGTTTACAGTGCAGGTGGGTGTGGTTTTGGGTAAGTGGTGTGGGTGCTGCATTGGTCAGAGTTTACGGTGCAGGTGTGTGTGGTTTGGAGTGCATGGTATGGGTGCTACAGTGGTCAATTTACAGTGCTGGTATGTGTGGTTTTGGGTGCATGATATGGGTGCTACAGTGGTCAGAGTTTACAATGCAGATGTGTGTGGTTTTGGGTAAGTGGTGTGGGTGCTGCATTGGTCAGAGTTTACAGTGCAGGTGTGTGTGGTTTTGGGTGCATGATAATTGATATGGGTGCGACGGTGGTCAGAGTTTACAGTGCAGGTGTGTGTGGTTTTGGATAAGTGGTGTGGGTGCTATGTTGGTCAAAGTTTACAGTGTGGGTGTGTATGGTTTTGGGTGCATGATATGGGTGCTACAGTGGTCAGAGTTTACAGTGCAGATGTGTGTGGTTTTGGGTAAGTGGTGTGGGTGCTGCATTGGTCAAAGTTTACAGTGCAGGTGTGTGTGGTTTGGAGTGCATGGTATGGGTGCTACAGTGGTCAATGTAATGTCAGGTGTGTGTGGTTTTATGTAAGTGGTATGGGTGCTACATTGGTGTGCTGGTTGATTTTGAGAAAGGCAGCAGTGTTTGGCTGTGTGAGTGCAGTGTGGGTTGTTGATATATGTGTGTGTGTGTGTGTGTGTGTGTGTGTGTGTGTGTGTGTGTGTGTGTGTGTGTGTGTGTGAATACAGTCAGAGGTGGGGGGAACCTTTTGGAGAATTAGGATTGGTGTAGACAGTTGTAACTGTGCATTTGTGTGAATAGGGGGTAGGGGTGGAATGGAGTGTTGATTGGGAATAAGTGTGGAGTGAAGGGGGGGGGGGAATTGTCACATATTTCATGCATTGCTTTGGGGTGGGGTGGGGGGGGGGGGGGGATGGATATGCTGAAAAGCTTTTGTTGTAGAAGCAGGCAGTTTGATGATCTGACCGACTTTTTTCTTCCAGTCTGTACACATTTGACATGCGCAACTTGTCCATGCCCCTCAACATGCATGTGGACCACACAGCGGCTGGTACGTTGACTTTTTTCCACCTGATTGTCATTTCCTTCCTCTCGGTGTGTCTGTCTATCTGTCTGTCTAATCTTATGTGATGTCCACTACCTGTTGCTGTAGCTTCAGTGATGGAGGTCATTAGCTGTTCCCCTCCCTACCCACTGGTCAAGAGTTCATGTCCATGTATCATTATTAGTAATGTCCATTGGATGTTTGCTGTATTTTCAGTGATGGATGTTGACTACAGCCCAACCAGTCAGGAGTTTGTGTGTAATATTAAGTAATGTCCATTGGATGTATTTGCTGTGTTTTCAGTGATGGATGTCGACTACATCCGAACCGGTCGGGAGTTTGTGTGTAATATTAACTCTTTCATCCCTGTTTCCTATTTGGCATTACTTCCCCTTATTCCTATGTTCCTATGTCCATAACAGTCCTTTCATTCCTGGGTTTTCATAAGGAAAAAATGTATGAAAGAGGGTATGTGGGTTTGAGTCATCTGTGTCTGCAAGCTCTTAGTAAAACCATGGCAACCTGTATATCGCTGTGTAGGTAAATGAAGTCAGAAGGCAATGGTCACACTTTCAGAGTCACTGTCACCCGGAGGGTGACACACAGGTGCAAATAAAGGTGACAAATACCTTTTTTAAAGACAAATAGACGAAACCAACATTTGCAGGCCCACAGAACATGCCAAGAGAAATGGAACATGCTCCCTACTTAGAGTCTGATGTCCCAGATAACATCCACATAGAAACTGTCTCCAGAAATTATGTTTGTCACATTGTCTGTGTCCTTGAAATGGTGATGAAAAGGTGACGGTTTGCACAAGAGTAGGAAGTATGAGTTCACAGTATGATTGTTTCATTTTAGTGTAACCCATGCGCCATTTCTATCATATATATATACACAATGTTTCCACCGTAACTCTGTACAACTATACTTACTATGTCTCTGTACACATCTGCACTGGACATCAGAGGTATGTCTCGTGTCACAGCAGTGTCCCCACCTGTCCACTCAAAATGTGGCCGAGTAAAAAACAATGGCAAGTTTTCATAATCCAATTCATCACCACTCTCACTATCATCTTTAAATGCATTTGCAAGCTCTTCTCTCTCCTCTTCTGTCAGTTCAAACAGATCAAAATCATCTTCGCCCAGACTGTCATAAACATCATCAGAGAACTGGTCACTGTCGTTGTACTCATCCGCCGCCATCTTTCCAACTGTACAGAATAACCTAGCCCCATCCCTAGAAATGGACACATTTTGTGCACTGGACACTTTCCCACAATCTGGCAGTGGCCAGTCACAGCTAATCAAAGCATTGTGCGGCTTATCAAAACATTCCTCAGGTCCCGTTACACTGGCCAGGGGGAACTGACGTGCTGACCATGTGACAGATAGGCACGGATTTCAAAGGCAGAACCGCTGCAGCGGCCGGCCGGAAGGAAGGGAGTGTTTATACCTGCAGTTCTCAGGAATGAAGGGAAAGATTCTCTCAACCGCTGTAGCGGTTTTCAGGGATGAAAGAGTTACATAATGCCCATTGGATGTGTTTGCTGTATTTTCAGTGATGGATGTCGACTACAGCCCAACCGATTGGGAGTTTTTGTGTACTGTAATATTAAGTAATGTCCATTGGATGTGTTTGCTGTATTTTCAGTGATGGATGTCGACTACAGCCCAACCGGTCGGGAGTTTGTGTCTGCAGGCTATGACAAAATGATTCGCATCTTCCCAGTTGATAAAGGACGTAGCAGGTATGAGGCAGCTGTTGGTTTAAAAAATATATTTGATATAACCACTGTCCCAATGCTTCCTACCCACCTCATCTCTGTAACGAAGTTGGATGGGAGAAGAGGAGGATGTACTGGAATCACAGTGTCCGTCTGCCTGTGTATCCAGACTTTGTCCAGACTTTTGAACCACTCACCCTTTTGTACCAAACTTGGTGTGGTGGTGGGTCAGTGTGAGGCACATTGTCATGATGACTGCTTTTTTTAGTTTATATGTAACGCTGTTCTCTGCTCTCGAGCAGACTCACTGCGCTCGCATGTGATTCCACATGAGTGACTAGCTTTTTATAGCGTGTTTTTGAATATCCACCGAAGTGGTGTACTTACAGCGCTGGCATGGCTGGTGCCACATGAAACTGCTGCCATCTCAGCGCAAGTTCTGTGTACACCATACAACCATGTCACTTCATGCAAAGACACATACGTAAGGTGTATGCGTGTTTAGCTGTAACCTGCCACCTGCACTTTCATGTGAAAGCAAATGGGTTGCTATCTTCAAGGTCACAGTGAGGGCGTATATAATCGAGCATGGGAATTGTCTGCGAAAATGCAAATTTCTGTGGCAGTGAAACTGACTCTGTGGATAAATGTTTTTCCGCAGGGAAAATAAATCGCCAGTACAAAAAGAAAAAAAGGAAGCACCAGTTTTGGTTCCGCACCAAATACCCACGAGTGGGCTAGATTTCAGAGCTTTTCTTTCAAATCAGTTCCCGTGCCTGAAATTAATCAAAGCATGACTATTTCTTCATGATTCATTTACAACCAAACTTGGTTTGTTGAGAGATCCTCACAAGCCAGTAGGTATCCTTGTAGCTGTTGTTGCTTTACTGAGGTCTCCCACACAATGTATAGCTGTCACAGCTTTGTTGAGGTCTACCAAACAATGTATAGCTGTCACAGCTTTGTTGAGGTCTACCAAACAATGTATAGCTGTCACAGCTTTGTTGAGGTCTACCAAACAATGTATAGCTGTCACAGCTTTGCAGAGGTCTACCACACAATGTATAGCTGTCACTGCTTGTTGAGGTCTACCACACAATGTATAGCTGTCACTGCTTGTTGAGGTCTACCACACAATGTATAGCTGTCATTTTTGCAGAAAGGTCTACCACACAATGTATAGCTGTCACAGCTTCACTGCAGAAAGATCTACCACACAATGTATAGCTGTCACAGCTTTACTGAGGTCTACCACACAATGTATAGCTGTCACTGCTTTGCTGAGGTCTACCACACAATGTATAGCTGTCACAGCTTTGCTGAGGTCTACCACACAATGTATAGCTGTCACAGCTTTACTGAGGTCTACCACACAATGTATAGCTGTCACTGCTTTGCTGAGGTCTACCACACAATGTATAGCTGTCTCTGCTTTGCTGAGGTCTACCACACAATGTATAGCTGTCACTGCTTTGCTGAGGTCTACCACACAATGTATAGCTGTCACTGCTTGTTGAGGTCTACCACACAATGTATAGCTGTCACTGCTTGTTGAGGTCTACCACACAATGTATAGCTGTCACAGCTTCGCTGCAGAAAGATCTACCACACAATGTATAGCTGTCACTGCTTGTTGAGGTCTACCACACAATGTATAGCTGTCACTGCTTTGCAGAGGTCTACCACACAATGTATAGCTGTCACTGCTTGTTGAGGTCTACCACACAATGTATAGCTGTCACTGCTTGTTGAGGTCTACCACACAATGTATAGCTGTCACTGCTTGTTGAGGTCTACCACACAATGTATAGCTGTCACTGCTTGTTGAGGTCTACCACACAATATATAGCTGTCATTTCTGCAGAAAGGTCTACCACACAATGTATAGCTGTCACAGCTTCGCTGCAGAAAGATCTACCACACAATGTATAGCTGTCACTGCTTTGCTGAGGTCTACCACACAATGTATAGCTGTCACCACACAATGTATAGCTTTGCTGAGGTCTACCACACAATGTATAGCTGTCACTGCTTTGCTGAGGTCTACCACACAATGTATAGCTGTCACAGCTTTGCTGAGGTCTACCACACAATGTATAGCTGTCACAGCTTTGCTTAGGTCTACCACACAATGTATAGCTGTCATTGCTTTGCTGTAGGGAGGTCTACCACACAATGTATAGCTGTCACAGCTTTGCTGAGGTCTACCACACAATGTATAGCGGTCACAGCTTTGCTTAGGTCTACCACACAATGTATAGCTGTCATTGCTTTGCTGCAGGGAGGTGTACCACACAAAGCGCATGCAGAGGGTGGGCTCTGTGCTGTGGTCTCGAGACTCCAAGTACATCATCAGTGCGTCAGATGAGATGAACATCCGCCTGTGGAAGGCCGTGGCTTGGGAGAAGCTGGGCAAGGTCAGAGCCATTGGACTGTGTGTGTGTGTGTGTGTGTGTGTGTGTGTGTGTGTGTGTGTGTGTGCATGCATGTGTGTGTGCGTACATATGTGTGGGTGTGTGCATCTGTGTGTGTGTGTGTGTGCATCTGTGTGTGTGTGTGTGTGTGTGTGTGTGTGTGTGTGTGCATCTGTGTGTGTGTGTGTGTGTGCATCTGTGTGTGTGTGTGTGCATCTGTGTGTGTGTGTGTGTGCATCTGTGTGTGTGTGTGTGTGTATGCGTACATATGTGGTGTGGGTGTGTGTGCGCATGTGTGGGTGTGGGTGTGTGTGTGCATGTGTGTGTGGTGTGTGTGAGTGTGTATGTTTTGTGTGTTGCCTGTATGTGCCAGTCTATGTGAGTGCATGCAGGATCTTTAACATGCGCAATGATGTGAGAGCATGTTGTGTACACAAAGGCCAGACGGGCACTGATGAGTATGCACATGTTTTGATTTGGAAGAACTGAGAAGCGGTCCTTCACCCTGTAACGCCCAGGAGTCAAACTTTGGCCACTGGATTAACAGTCCAGCACGTTAGCCAACCACACAATGCCACAGGACTCATTTTTAAAATATCTATGAGTGGACAAGTTCCAGTGCTATCTTACAAGCTAGACTGTGGGTGCATAAAGGAAATAATTTCACTAGTTAAAATGACAATATGCAGAAGACAGACATCCTGTCCCACCTTCAGGACAGCAAATTTTTTGTCAGCAGATGGAAATTTATCAGCTGAGGAACGGTAGTGGTCGGGCTGTATTCTTAAGAAAGCAGAAACTGTATTTGAGTACTTTCTTATGTATTTTTTTCGATAACACTTATTTGCGAATTTCTCATCAAAAAACTGAATTTTCAATATTATGTCTGAGACAGTCTTGAACAGACTGATGCTGTGATGAGAGTGAGATCAGTTTCCACCTATGTCTGCCTCGTGTTGGCTAGGCATTCCACTGCTGAGCTGCCTGGTTGTCATAATGTGGCAAGACATCATGATTTTTTAAATTAAATAATAATAATGGGTACTTAGAGCACCTAACCCGCACAGGCCCCAAGTGCTTTCACGTTCTTGAAATGTACATTTTTTCAAGATTCATCGCATACAA
This sequence comes from Alviniconcha strummeri, assembly GCA_963584105.1. Classification (NCBI taxonomy): domain Eukaryota; kingdom Metazoa; phylum Mollusca; class Gastropoda; family Provannidae; genus Alviniconcha; species Alviniconcha strummeri. The sequence goes on from OY757556.1 coordinate 10,748,492, forward strand.
CACGTGCACGCACACATGCAGGCACACACACACCTGCATGCACACACACACACACACACACACACACACACACCTGCATGCACACACACACACACACACATACCTGCATGCACACACACACACACACACACACACACACACACACACACACACACACACACACACACACACACACACAGTGATATATCAGGGCAATGGGACCGAGGAAATGGTTTTCGAAAAGAGAAAGGTTTTCAAGGAAGATGAGGGACAGAAACAGGGAGCTGGCTCCAGACACTTGGAGCCTGGTAAGACAAAGAGCACTGACCACTGGACTTTGTTCAGAAGGATGGTATTGTGAATGCTCAGAGTGGGGCTTCTCAGTGGTGGAAGGATGTACGGCATGGTTTCCTGGTTACTTTCACAGCTGGCCCCACGTGAGAAGGCGGCGGCCAACTACGCAGAGGCTCTGAAGAAGCGTTACGGAGCACTCCCTCAGATACGACGCATCCAGCGGCACAGACACGTTCCCAAGCACATCTTCACCGCCACTCAGCAGAGACGAGAGACTCAAGAGGCTGCGAAACGAAAGTATGTGTCTGTGTGTGTGGAGTGTAGTGTGTGTGTGTGTGTGTGTGTGTGTGTGTGTGTGTGTGTGTGTGTGTGTATGTGTGTATGTAGAGTGTAGTGTGTGTGTGTGTGCACATGTGTGTGTGTGTAGAGTGAAGTGTATGTCATGTGCGTGCATGCTGCTGTGTGTGTGTGTGTGTGTGTGTGTGTGTGTGTGTGTGTGTGTGTGCGTGTGTATACGTGAGAGTGTATGTGTGAGTATGTGTGCACCTATGTGTGTGTGTGCACCGCTCTGTGTGTGTGTGTGTGTGTGTGTGTGTGTGTGTGTGTGTGTGTGTGTGTGTGTGTGTGTGTGTGTGTGTGTGTGTGTGTGTGTGTGTGTGTCCCTGCGTATGTGTGCCTCTGTGTTTGGGGGTTGGGGGAGGGTAGCGGGGGCTGGGAAGTGGAATGTGATGCAGGGGTGGGGTCCACATTTTGGTCTGGTCTTAATTAAGGGTTCCACCTTTTGTCCAGTCTTAATAGAGGGTTTACACTGTTGGTCTGGTCATAACAGAGGGGTTCCACTGCTGGTCTGGTCTTATTAGAGGGGTTCCACTATTTGGTCTGGTCTTAATAGAGGGTTCTTTTAGTAGAGCAGTTCCACTGCTTGATCTTAATAGAGGGATTCCACTGTTTGGTCTGGTCTTAATAGAGCGGTTCCACTGTCGGTCTGGTCTTAGCAGAGCAGTTCCACTGTTGTGTCTGGTCTTGGTAGAGTGGTTCCACTGTTTTGTCTGGTCTTAACCCTTTCACTGCCATGCTTGCCGTGCCATCACTGAAAACGACCTATAAAAATGCCGAGTTTGATACCATTAACACACAGTGAGCCAGTTTGGCCTAGCGGTAAGGCGTTAGGCTGGTAAGCAGAAGGACCTCGGTTCAATACCGCTTCAGCTCTCCTTTCTCTTCGAAAAGGTTGTGGTTTGTGGACACTGTGTTGTGACGTTGTCCATCACTTCCTACTGAAACATTAAAATGGCTCTCGTCGCTGCCCATCTTAATGCAGGAATCATTCTGGTGGTGACAGTGTAGCGATAGGTATATAATCTCCCTCTACCCCCTTCTCCCCGTCCCTAATAAGCCGTACAGTTTCTGTGGATGTTAAGCACCACCTTGACTTACTTACCATTAACACCTTTTCCCTACCCTTCACATGAGCACATAAAAAGGATTTCTATCAAAATGCACAATATTAATAATGCAGATTTGCTATAGTACCATCAGGTATACTGTTCGTAGGCATGTATGCGCGCGCTTTTCAGCCCAGAGATTTTACAGGCTGGGGCAGTAGTTAATAGAGCATTCCCACTGTACGAAGATACAGTTTAAAAAAAAAAAGTTGCAGGTATTTTTTCAGACGATAGTTGATGGCGTGTTTGTGACCTTGTGTTGCAGGGAGGCCAGAAAGCGCGCTCACTCCAAGCAGGGAGCCGTGCCCTACGTGTCCGTCAAAAAGAAGCAGATGGTGGGAGAGGTGGAATGATCAGCTCCACCTGCTGTCCGCTTTGTCTCCCAGACTTTTGCCTAGGCTGGAATAATTGTCACTGTGCGCTGAGTGTGTGTGTGTGTGTGTGTGGGGGGGGGGAGTGTGTGTGTGTGTGTGTGTGTGTGTGAGTGAGTGTGTGTAGGTGTTGTGTGTGTGAGTGAGTGCGTGTGTTTGAGTGTGGGTGGGTGGGTGAGTGAGTGAGTGTGTGTGTGTTCTATGTGTGTGTGAGAGAGAGTGGGCATGTTCATTTATACGTGCTGCTGCTAGCATACATCTGTACACTGTGGTAACAAATGTGGGTGACCAAGAAGAAGGAAGGAAACAGGATGACTCCATTTGCACTGTCATTCACAAAAGGGCAGAACTATATTGCTTAATGGACCTGCAATCTGTCTGTACATTTTTAGTCTGCAGTCATGGTCGTTTCATTAAATCTTTTGCCAGCTTGCAAACTGTTCACCATTACTTGACAATGGGCGTGTTTCTTGTACACATTTCTGACCAGAGACATGGTTACTTAGGGCCAGACCATTGAGGTGAGGTCACCATGGTAACCAAGATTGAAAGCAAGGCTTAGGATAGCCATTCCCTAAGAGGTGAGGTCACCATGGTAACCAATTCAGGTAGCCATTTAGGTGAGGTCACCGAGGTAACCAAGATTGAAAGCAAGGCTTAGGACTACCATTCCCAAGGAATTTTTAGGAGGTGAGGTCACCAAGGTAACCAAGATTGAAAGCAAGGCTTAGGACTACCATTCCCAAGGAATTTTCAGCAGGTGAGGTCACCAAGGTAACCAAGATTGAAAGCAAGGCTTAGGAGAACCATTCCCAAGGAATTTTAAGCAGGTGAGGTCAGCAAGGTAACCAAGATTGAAAGCAAGGCTTAGGACTACCATTCCCAAGGAATTTTCAGCAGGTGAGGTCACCAAGGTAACCAAGATTGAAAGCAAGGCTTAGGACTACCATTCCCAAGGAATATTCCTGAGGTGCGGTCACCAGGGTAACCAAGATTGAAAGCAAGGCCTAGGAGAGCAGGCTACAGTGCAACAAATGGCAAAATCTCTGCATGCTGTCCCCAGTTTTGCACTGCCCCAGCCTCGCTTTGGATCTCATGACCCGCCGTCACCTATCTCATTAAAGGGGAACCACACTACAAAGAAAGAAAGAAAAAAATCGATTTCACGGTGGTGTTTTCATGACTTTCCAACAATGATACTTAACAGACAGGATATAAAAATTAAAATTGAGAGGAAAAACTGCAGGGCATAATTTGTTTCTTAAAATAAAAAATAAAAAATTCATTCCTGTCATTATGAGCCTTATTGATAGGCATGGAATTTTTGTTTAAATACACGCTGTAGTTTTTTCTCTCAATTGTTCACCATGTCTGTCAAGCATCGACGTTGGAAAGTCGCGAAAACACCACCGTGAGATCAATATTTCCCGAAACACGTCCTGTGAGTGCTGCCATTTTTGCGCCCATCAATCTGTGTCAGTGACGTCATAAACATGGCAGTGTCTGACGCCTTGGGTGTTGGGGGCATTGGTTTGCACTTGTACACTTCGTTCGTGCGGTCCTCATACATCATGTCATGCCCACGCATTTTCTGAAGAAAGAAGCTGGAAAAAAACACACCCCAACAACAACATTTTGTGAGCCTTTCATTGATTAAAAAAAAAATAAAAAAAAATCTAATATCACCTCGATGTGAAAATGAAACATTGATTCATTGATTAAATAAACATTACACTCTGTGTGTGTGTGATCTGTTTATTATTTGTTCACTTCTATTAATACTGTTTGTGTGATGGTGAGTTCACATTTCAGTTAACCCCATCGCCAGTACTGAGCGTGACCATTTAACGTTAATTTGAGCACAGAGCAATTCTGGCATTCAAATACAATTGTGATAATAATAAATCTTAAAAAGCGCTATTCTTTAACAAGAGTTAAACTCACTGCGCTGTACAAACATCTTATCACAAAAACTACTTTAACATACATTTCAACAAACAAAACCTTAATTATTGTAGCTTAAATTACCGTTATCGCCTATCGAACAATACACACACACAACAACAACCCATACCCACATTCATTCGAGGATGCGCCTGACAGTTTTGACCCTAAAACCCGACAAAGCATTGACTGCAATCATAAAATGTGGCTGAAGCCCGACACCGATGGTGACTTGTTCTCTTGGCATCCCGTCACCACCACTCAACACCTCTCCTGGAAAAACTGCACTGGCTTCCCATTTCAGAACGTATTAAGTATAAAGTCGCTTGTATGTGTTTCAGTGCTATAAATGGTTCTGGTCCTGCTTACCTCTCTGAACTGCTGCATGTCTACACTCCATCTCGTATACTACGCTCTTCTTCTGACACCCGCATGATGGGAATCCAACAATACAAACGCAAGACTAGTGGCTTCCGCACCTTCTCTTGCTTTGGATCCCACATTTGGAATTCACTCCCACAAGACCTCAGACATCGCTCAACCCTGTCATATTTTAAAGCCAAACTGAAAACCTTCCTCTTCTCCCAGTATTTCCATCCTAACTAATATCAATACCCAGTCTCTGCTACAGTCAATGTGTGTGTGTGTGTTTGTAGTGCGTTTTTTGTTTGTTTATTTTTTTATTTTATTTTTCTAATACTTTATGTCAATTGTTTTGGTAGGACTATGCTCTACATGTATATAGAATATCATATTTAGGTTAATATGTATCATGTGAGCGCTCAGGGCGTTGATGAGCGCATGCCAAATGTACATTATTATTCATATAATATTTGACCCTCAAATATCGGGCTGGCATTTTAGGGACAAAAGCCGACGCCTGATTGGACAATCCCTTTCAACCAATCAGAGCCGCAGGCAGGTTCGGCTGCGTTCAGCAGACTGTTAGCATGCAGCCCCTGTTCTACTCGGCAAGGAAAAGGGGTTACCATCAAAGCCAACATCCCGCAGTCAAGAATAATTAAAAATAAATAAAAATATTTATGGTATCCATTCTCGTAAGAGCCTGGAGCGCTTGCAAAGACATAAGAACACGTGCATGCGCGCGCGCGCACACACACACACACACACACACACACACACACACACACACTACAAATACACATGCATTACTGTGTGCGTGTATAAATGCACGCACGCACGTACGCACGCACGCACGCACGCACGCACGCACACACACACACACAACTACAAATATACACGCATTACTGGTGATGGATTGGTACAGTGACAAGAGAAGGGCAAACAAACGAAAGATCAGTATGCAGAAGAGAAGACGTGAGTTTTTGTTGTTGTTGTTGTTGTTGTTGTTGTTGTTAGTCTTAAAAGAAGTGAGAGTGAAGACGAATGC
>OY757556.1:10759651-10764651 GCA_963584105.1 Alviniconcha strummeri
ATCTGTGTACAAACTTCATGCTCCCTCGCTAAGGCCATTCTTAGCCAATCTGAATTCATTTCCATTTTACAATTGCTATATTTTTTTAGTCATTGTGTCACTGTATAAGAGATCTGTGTACAAACTTCATGCTCCCTCGCTGAGGTCATTCTTAGCCAATCAGAATTCACTTCCGTTTTAGAATTGCCTATATTTTGGGGTCTTTGTGCCACTGTTTATGTCGGGGGCGGGGATAGCTCAGTGGTTAGAGCGCCGGACTCGTGATTGAAAGGTCGCGGGTTCGAATCCCTGCTGGAACGGCGGGAGAATTTTCTTCTCCAGGGTCGACTTTCTGTGCTGACTCTTATTTCGGTATCCGTTCCACCCCCGTGTTACCACAGTAGCACGTAAAAAATCCCGGTCATTCTGCCAAAAGTGCAGGTGGCAGGTTACAGCTAAACACGCATACACCTTACGTATGTGGCTTTTATTGAACCGTGCTTCGGCATTGGTCACAACTTGTCCCTAATATGTCAAATGGCATCTGAGGACATTAAGCATCAACTCATCATCATCACTGTTTATGTGTTCATAGTTCAGGAGCTGCTGGTGTGAGAGTCGAGGTGGCCGTCCTGGGCTGTCCGTCCTAACGAGCCTTCTGGTTTCCGTGGACGTAAAGATTTATTGAACCGTGCTTCGGCATTGGTCACAGCTTGTCCCTATTATGTCAACTGACATCTGAGGACATTAAGCAACACTTCACCACTGTTTATGTGAGCCGGTTTGGCCTAGCGGTAAGGCGTTAGGCTGGTAAGCGGAAGGACCTGGGTTCGATACCGCTTCGGCTCTCCTTTCTCTTCAAAAAGATTGTGGTTTGTGGACACTGTCTTGTGACTTTGTCGCTCACTTCCTACTGAAACATTAAAATGGCTCTCATCGCTGCCCATCTTAATGCAGGTCATTCTGGTGGTGACAGTGTAGCGACAGGTATATAATCTCCCTCTCCCCCACCTCCATACCCCCTTCCTCCCTTCTCCCCGTCCCTAATAAGCTTTATGGTTTCTGTGGACATTAAGCATCATGTTTACCACTGTTTATTATTAATGTCCTTATGGTTTCTGTGGACGTTAAGCACCACGTTTACTTACTCACACTGTTTATTACTTACAAATAATTATTAGTTAGGAAACAGTCAGATTCTTCCTTGGTGATTATTAACCCCTTCACTGCCGTGATGTCACTTGAAAATGGCCAATGAAAACGCGAAATTTGAAACCCTTAAGCCTTTTGGTTTTCTTTTTCGCACTGGCGTGTGAAAGGACTTTCATCAAAACGTAGAGCATTGACAGTAGATGTTATTGGACCGGAAAATAATTATGTTTTCAGGCGCGTCCGTGCCTCTTTCAGCCCGGAAATTGTACAGGTTGGGGCAGTGAAGGGGCCGTTAAGATGTTTATGCCGTGATGCAGTCATCCTCTTGGAGAATGGAGAGCCGATATCACTCGCGAGATTTGGAGGGTAACCGGGAGGGGGGTGGGGGGGGGGGGGGGGGGGGGGATGAAGGGGTACAGGGCACATGATAATTTTATGACGTCCAGTCAATGATGCCGCCCGAGTGATATCAGGGCGAACGTGCAGGCTACAGTCAGGATACAGAAGCTGGACTGATGCGGGTGAAATATAAAGAAAGACTATCTCGGCGGGGGTAGGTTATAGTGCACGTATTTCAAAAATGCACTTTTTACAACCATTGTAACGCTAGATAGTGAGCATGTGTTTTCACAATAGTTACTGATAAAGATAAGAGCCTAGAACGGCAGAAACCGTTCTAAGCTGAGACTGATCAGCCTCCTCAGAGCTCGGGAGCTGTGTGAAAGTCGAGGTGGTCGTCCTGGGTTCCCCGTTCCTCATAGTCACGTCACGTCCTTACGGCCTCTGTGAACGTACAGCAACATGGCCGATCAGAGCCCAGGAGCTGTGTCAAAGTCAAGGTGGCCGTCCTGGGCTCCCCGTCCCTAGTGAACTTGGGAGCGGGGATAGCTCAGTGGTTAGAGCGCCGGACTCGTGACTGAAAGGTCGCGGGTTCGAGTCCCTGCAGGAGCGGCGGGCGAATTTTCTTCTCCAGGGTCAGCTTTCTGTGCTGACTCTTATTTCGGTATCCGTTCCACATGCGAGCGCAGTGAGTCTGCTCGAGAGCGGAGAATAGCGCTATTTAAAAGCAATCAGCAACAACAACTTGAACGCGAAGTTCTGTCAGACAGAGCTCAGGAGCTGTGTCGGTGAAAGTCGAGGTGGCAGTCCTAGGCAGGGTGATGAATAGTCACGTCCTTACGGTCTCCGTGGACGTAGAGCACCAGCGAACTTGAACGCGAAGTTCTGTCAGACAAGAGCTCAGGAGCTGTGTCGGTGAAAGTCGAGGTGGCCGTTCTGGGTTCTCCGTCCCTCATAGTCACTTCCTTCAAGCTGATGCAAAACTGGTCTTGAAAGAGCTGCAGTCTCTCAGGAAGGATGGGGAGCTGGAGGCCATTCACTGAGGTCTCCGGTCTGCATACGGCCGATCCGGGCCACAATAGTCCGTGCAGCTGGTTACAGAGTCGTGGTGGCATTCTCGGACCAAGTGAGCTCGGAAATCAACCGGACTGACGCTTTGTGGTGGTTGGTGTTTTCAACCATGGACCTCTCTCTCTCTCTCTCTCTCTCTCTCTCTCTCTCTCTCTCTCTCTCTCTCTCTCTCTCTCTCTCTCTATCTATCTATCTATCTGTTTATCTAAAGTCCTTGGTTTGAATCCAGTCACCAGTGGAGTTTTCACCTCTAGTATGTCACATGATACCGAATTCTCACGTGACATACTAATTTGAGGTTAAAAAAATGGTCGTCGGGGCAGCGAGGGACGTGGGAGTTGGGATGGGGGTGGAGAGGGGGAACGGTATTCTCAGGGCGCTTCGATACGCGTCAGTGGTCTCCCGGCCATGAATGTGGTCGCATATGATTAAAACAGTAAAGACTAGATTAGGATTTTTATGTTGCTGTCGCTAGTCAACCTTGTATACACACACCTGACATGAACATCCAACATTATTTCGTCACATCGTGAGTAAACATGGTGCTTAACGTCCACAGAAATCATAAGGCTATTAGGGACGGGGAGAAGGTAGGGGGGAGGGGATATGGAGGTGGGGGAAGAGGGAGATTATATACCTATCGCTACACTGTCACCACCAGAATGACTCCTGCATCAAGATGGGCAGCGATGAGAGCCATTTTAATGTTTCATTAACTGTGAGGGACAAAATCACAAGACAGTGTCCACTGACCACAACTTTTGAAGAGAAAGGAGAGCCGAAGCGGATTCGAACTGAGGTCCTTCTGCTTACCAGACTAACGCCTTACCGCTAAGCCAAACCGGCTCACACCGTCAAATCTGAGTCGATGGAACACTGGGAGGCAGTTTATCCAAAAACTATTATGTGTCTGGGTGTTAAATGTTGTTGTTTTTTATTTATTTATTTGGCGCGGGGGGGGGGGGGGGGGGGGGGGAGGGGGGGGGGAGGGGTAAACTCAAAATACGTACATATGCCATGCAGGTATCTCTGTTTTTGTTGTTGTAATCTGTATCATTCATATACTTTGCTCAGATGAATAAATGATGAAGAAGTTGACAGGTGTTGGTACTGTGTCATTATTTCTATGTAACTGGTTAATTCACGTTCGTCACTTTTTATGGTCTTGTTGAGTAAAGCGGAATGTGTGTTGACTCTCTCGTCTCTTACACACACACACACACACACACACACACACACACACACACACACACACACACACACACACACACACACACACACACTGACACACACACACACACGGCACGCACACACACACTCTACACACACGACGTGGCATATGAGTTCGCAATTTTGCAGATGTTTTTGAGTTACGGTAGCTATACTGACGGTCGGAAATTCGTCAAGTTGGAGAGTTTGGGGGTTTTCGTGTTAGGTTTTTGCTGTATGAATGGGTGAAAGGGAATGAATGTGTGAGTGAATGCTTGCCGGCTTTACGGTGACCTTCTGCGCAGACTTTGCCGGACAGTGGGGCCGCCGGAAAGAAGCTTAGCCAGGCCTGGCCTCCACTGATGTCCGGCATGGAGTAGTCGCTGAGTCAGTAACCCTTACATCAGACGCGAAATGTAGCGGGTGGGACACTCAAAACTCAATAGTTTGTTTTGTTTTGTTTGTTTTTTGTCTGAGGTTGTTTTGTTTTTTTTGGTTGTTGTTTCCTGCTGCGAAACCGCTGTAAACGGCGAGACTGACCACCCGGTGTGTATTCTCATGCTCAGTACTCACATACGGATTAACTGACGTTTAAAGGTCCTGTAGTCCATGCCTGAACTGTTCCGCGGTGGATTATGGAAACACCAACCGAAATAACCCAGCATGTACTAAAAGTGTCAAGAGTCCGGCTCAAAATGTTGAAAGTTGGACATTACAGGAAAAAAACAGTGACACAGCTAATCTTCAAAGTCAGTAATGACGGAAGTCACTGACTCAACGGAAGAACGTAGAAGAAGAAGAGAGTGTCAATGGCGCAGGCAAGAGCACTCGCTCTCACTAGCGTCACCAAATGGCTGAAATGGCTGGGTGACTGTTATGTGCCAGGCTTTCCGCCCGCACTAAGATTTCTCCGGAGTCAGATTCTGTGCAGACTACAAAAGTCCTTCGGATGAGACCACTGCAAACCGCAGTCCACCGTGCTTGTATATATATATATATACGCATGCAAGAAGATCACACACGCAAGTTAAAGATCCTGTAGTCCATGGCTGAGTCCGGCGATGGACTACGAAAGCGACAAAATAACCCAGCATGTACTAAAAGTCACGTCAGAGTCTTTATCATCATCATGTTGAAGTTGGATACGGAAAAAGAAGAAGGAATCAAAAACTCCCAGCCCTTGGCGAAGTCTGGCTGTCGGGGAATTTGAAATCACTGCAGCCGTGTAAACGTTAAAATACTGGACCGAA
>OY757556.1:10769651-10807898 GCA_963584105.1 Alviniconcha strummeri
TATGGTGTTGTTGTGGGTACAGGTATGAACATGTCGCAGTCTTGCACACAACAGGGTGTGGATGCTGGTGTTTCAGGTATGAATATATTGCAGTCTTTCACACAACAGGGTTTGTATGGTGTTGTTGTGGTTACAGGTATGAACATGTTGCAGTCTTGCACACAACAGGATTTGTATGGTGTTGTAGTTACAGGTATGGACATGTTGCAGTCTTGCACACAACTTGGTTTGTGTGGTTGTTGTTGCTGTGGTTGTTGCGGTAACACACTGGGAGTCACCGGATAGAGATTTGCAATCGCACATTGACAAATGTATGCATGTGTCTGTGTTTTAAAAATTTTTTTACCCCATCACATGGGCAGCCAAATGCCGTCTTCAGAGCAGTTGTCTGTCTGTTTCTCCCACAGATGGATTCTGTTTGGCATGGTTTTGCAGAAAATGCGTAACTTGGTGCATGCTCACCCACAGATGGCGCCATCACCTTGCAGCTCCACACACAGGCAAACATCAGTTCATGCCCAGCCCCACCCCACCAACTTTTTTTTCTCTCAAAGTTTTATGGGTGTTCCATTCGGATCTTGAAAGTTCCAGGAGCTGTCTGAATTAAAAGACAGTGGTGATACTGGCATCGTCCATGTCTGTCTTGTAAAGCCGTGTATACTGATTTGCAATACAGTGCAACATTATTGTCTCTGTGGGAGAGAAAAGAAAAAAATGGTAGCAGTAATCAAAACAAAGCATAATATCCTATATATTAAGTATTATTTAGGATGTTGCAAATAACACAAAAAGGCGCATACACGTGCATGCATGCATGCAGGCACATGCGCATACAAGCATGCACACATGCATGCACACACACACACACACACACACACACACACACACACACACACACACACACACACACACACACACACACACACATGCACACACACACACACACACACATGCAAAAAAAAAAAAAAATTAATTGTAAACTACACTTTAAATGTAAGTAACACACATACACATGTATACACAATGAACTCACTCGTACACACTTACAAATAATGCCCACACTCACGCAAAGTCATTTAATCTCTCGTTTTAAAAATACATCAACAGCATTACCCAACTGTCTTAATAAAGGTGAGACTGTGCAGTTGTCAGCATCATGGCTGGTTGTATGTGAAGCCAGTTTTGCTGTCTATGTGCAGGAAGCATTCCCAGTTCGCTTCAGAGGAATCCATTACGTCCGTGAGCCACCATTCTTCGACGTTGTGTTTGCGATTATCAAACAATTCTGGAAAGAAAAGATACTAAAAAGAGTAAGCTTGTCCACTGTGTGTGTGTGTGTGTGTGTGTGTGTGTGTGTGTGTGTGTGTGTGTGTGTGTGTGTGTGTGTGTGTGTGTGTGCATGTGTGTATCACTATCAGTGGGCATGTATGTGTGTTTGTGAGCATGTTTGTGAATGTGTGTAGATGTTTGTGCACGTGCATCCCAAGTCTCCGTTTGCCACCCGTTTTAAGCTGTGTAAATTTAGCCTTGCATAGTCTGATTGCTCATGTGTGCATGTGCCTCTGTGTGTGTGTGTTTAGAATAGTTTATATGGCCAAGATTTTGTGCTTTACAAATACTTTAATTATTATTATGTACCTGCGTGCATAATTTGTTTGTACATGCACATGCATGCATGCATGTGTTAGTATGTTTGCGCATTTGTGTGTGCATGTGCATATATATGTGTGTAGGTGTGTCAATGAATTTCCTTTTAAGAATGAATATTGTATTGTGTGCCTGAATGTGCTTATGTGTGTCTGTGCATGCACATGTGTGCGTGCATGCATCAGTGAGATCGGCGACCTTGTTTCAGATCCACCTGTACGGAGACAACCTGGAGAAGCTGCATGAGAATATCCCTCCAGAAATCTTGCCTGAAGACTTTGGCGGGAGACTACCCGCATTCTCAAACACTGTGAGTCAGGCTAAATGTAGGCAGACTGTATACCCACCTGCAGACTGTATACCCACCTGCAGACTGTATACCCACCTGCAGACTATACCCACCTGCAGACTGTATACCCACCTGCAGACTATACCCACCTGCAGACTGTATACCCACCTGCAGACTATACCCACCTGCAGACTGTATACCCACCTGCAGACTGTATACCCACCTGCAGACTGTATACCCACCTGCAGACTATACCCACCTGCTCAAATGCAGTGAGTGTTGCTAAACAGTTGTACGCTACCCCCTACTAAACAGTTACAGACGACCCCCTACTTCGAACACTGCAAGTCTTGCTAAATGTCGGCAGGCTGTGTACCCACCTGCTCAAATGCACATTTGCGGTCATTAAAAAACAAACAGATTTTAATGTCCAATTAATTAAAAACCAGCAGCAAGGTTCTTATTATGGATTCACTAATGCCGAAGCCACAGGCGCTGGACTGCTGCGCGATTGGCTGTGTACACTTCACTATTTCAGGGTCGTTTGCAATAGTTGTAATTTGTGTAGTGTGGCAAGTTCAAACCCCCTGAAGTCAGCATGCAGGTGCCTGAATGACAGCCAGAGGGCACTGAATATGCTTGTACTCAGTGCATGCAGGGAAATGGTTGTGTGTTTGAAATCTCACCCGGCTCTGGGTGAAGCTTTCGGTTTTAGTGAGGAAACAACAAGATGATAATTTGTATTATTTCTGTGTGTGAAACGGAAATATGCTGCATACCAGTGAACCTTTTTTTTAACAGATGCCTTTAAGCACAGCCACAGTGACCTGTGCATGAACTTTGACAGAATTGCCTTTCTTTATTTCTGATATATTGATGGATGGTTAATTGGCTGATAAGTGAGACCATTCATTTGGCTGATTGAGTATTGAATGAGGCTGACTGATTCATGCATTCATTTTTAAATTTTTGTGTGTTAATTTATTTACATACTCTTTTAGTGCAAGAAGTTGTCGGCATGTGAGGCACAGTATAAAATTTGAATTTGTTATGAATGTTTTTTATTTATTGAATTGTTCATGTAGCATATTTTTATTTAAGCTGGTAAGCAGAAGGACCTCGGTTCAAATCTGCTTCAGCTTTCTTTTCTCTTCAAAAGTTGTTCTCTGTGGACACTGTCTTGTGACTTTGTCCCTCTTCATTATGAAACATTAAAATGGCTCTCTTCGCTGCCCACCTTAATGCAGGAGTCATTCCGGTGGTGACAGAGTAGTGGCAGGTATATAATCTCCCTCTCCCCCCTCCTCCATACCCCCTTCTCCCTGTCCCTAATAAGCCTTATGGTTTCTGTGCACCATGTTTACTTCCTTACTTGCTTCTCTTCATCAACATGTTTATTGATGGATCAGTTGATTCTTTTTGCCCAGGAATGGAAGGAAACGCTGTTGGTGTGTCAGGCACAGCGTAAAATCTTACTAATGTATTTCTTTGTGTGTTTATTGATGGATCGGCTGATTCTGTTTGCCCAGGAGTGGAAAGAGAAGCTGCTGGAGTGTGAGGCGCAGTTTGCAGAGGAGAACAAGTATGGGTTGCTGGACATGACCATCCCCGCCAAGCAGGAGAAGAAGCAGGATGCGATGGAGTCGCTGGGTGGGACCTTCCGCAAACTGAACGTAGATTGACGACAGCATCTCAGTCCTCGAATCTGTAGCATCTGTTGTTTTCAGCCAGTGACATGGTCTGGCCTGCTCACAACAGAAGGCTAAGACAAAGGAGAGAAGAGGCAAGACAATGGCAGGGCATAATTATACAAGGGACGTTTATTTTGTAATGTCCACAGCCCTGTTGTTTGTAAACTGTATAAGTCACATCGTTAAAACTTGTATCAGGAGAAACTGTAAATCTTACCCTGTTACCACACACAAAATTGTATTGACGTCATCAACCATGTGGTTGTTTGACATTTTGAAAAATGAGATGTCGTCAATTGTACCTTGAAAAAAATGGAGCTCGAAGGTGAGCAATTTCATTTCTGTGTTTTTTCTGGGAGACAATTTCATAAAAATCCATGCTGACTGGCCATGCATATGAAACGAACTGCATTTCTTACCACTGTTTTCGCAGATGGAATGAAGGATACAAGCTGGAAATGCCAGCTTTGAAGATGGTCGCTGCCAGCCTGTCCCATTTTGGTTAAGAAGAAAAAGCAAACTGCCTTTTGTGGGGGGGAAAAACAACAACACTGTTGAAGACAAGCACATATCACTCTCCATGAAAGATGTAAAGTTTCAACTGACATAAACAAAAGAATTCGGGAGGATGGTCTTAACCTGAGAACATTCACAACAAGACGGATACCCCAAACAAAGCAGCAGACGGAACAGAGCTGAAGGCTCAAAAAAAGGACTTGCTAAAAACGCTTGCACCAGATAAAAATCTGAAACTGCAAACATTCTAAAACAAGAACATTTCGTCATTTTTCACCATTTAACTGTTGTTTAAGCATCATTTTGTAGCGTGATAAAAGGGATTGCCCTGAAAATTTGCATGTTGTGTTTTGCCCTAATATATAGCGTTCTTTTGAAGCTTTTACGTGTTTGGATTTTGCACCTATTTGCAGCATCACTGTAGGTAATGATCCCTCGCTGTACGTTTATGGCATCCCTTGCAAATGGTCCAATCAGAGTGGATGACTGCTGACAGGAAGAGACCGGTTGTGCTTTGACCCGTTTTTTCCAGAGTCAGAAGCAACTGTTTTCCTTTCTTTTCTTTTTTTCTTTTTCTTTTTGACGCACAGGATCCAGTCATGGTTGAAGTTCTGCCGTAGAAGTCAACGCTCACTGCAACATGCTGCATTAAAACTGTTCTACTGTGAGTGATATAATCAGTGTATCGGAAGTGCCCAACCACTGGCTCCAGTAAAGACCCTTCGTCTTCATGATAACGCTAGTGTCCACAAAGTCAAGGTCACAGTGACCTTCCTAACAGAGTCAAACATCCAGTTTTTGGCCTGTCTCCTCCAGCATTCCCAGTTTGGTTCTGTGTGATTCTTGCAAGCACTGGGCCCCAAAACAACACAGCTCAACCAAAGACAGATAAGTTGTTTAGCTCTCCATCTTATGTTTCATTGTTATTCACCATTTAACTGTTGTTTAAGTGTTGTTTTGTAGCATGATAAATGAAATTACCCCGAAAATCTGCATGTTATGTTTTGTCCTAATAAATAGAGTTCTTTTGAACCTTTTCTGTGTTTGGGTCTTGGTTCCATGTGATTTTTGATTGTTCCCCTTCACTACGACTAGAGCACAGATGAATAGAATAGCACTGTAGTTGCCATTGGGAAGTGCTTAGGGCTAATCTTTCGGGATGAGGCACTCGACAAGTGTTCGTATGATTAAAATCACCCAAGAAAAGTTGGCTGGGCAGAATTGTTCCTGCATTCAGGACCTTGCAAAAGCAGTCAGTTCAGAGCTCTTTGCGTGATCTCCATCTATCAAAATGCCTCTGAATCTTTGTGCAGACAAATTTTGCACTTTTTATTTTTTTTATTGTGCCATTAAAATTAGTGCCTTTTTTATGTAAAAATATGTGTTTAAATCTTCTTTTAGAACGCTAGCTTTTTGGGGGTGTTTTTGTTTTTTCATGACAGCTGATCTCTGTGTATAATGCAGGTAAAAATTATGCCAAGAAATATCTGTTTTGAATTATTTTTGATACTGGTGGATTGTTTCTGTTTTATTGGTCTGTTTGAAGCTGTTCATGTGTTTGAACTTTGAAGCTTATTTTTGGAATACTAGCTTCTTCTTTTTTCATGTTTTCATGACAGTTGACCTTTGAGTATAATGCAGATATGCAGTGAAATATCTGTTTTTAATTATTTTGGATACTGTGGATTGTTTCCATTTTATTGGTCAGTACTAATCTGTTTATGTATTTGAACTTTGAAGCTTATTTTAGAATGCTAGCTTTTTTCTTTTTCTTTTTTTTTCATGACAGTTGACCTCTGTGTATAATGCAGATATGCACAGAAATCCGTTTTATTGGTCTGTATTAATCTGTTTATGTGTTTAAACTTTGAAGCTTATTTTAGAATGCTAGCTTTTTTGTGTTTTTTTGTTGTTGTTTTTCATGACAGCTGACCAGTGTGTATAATGCAGATATGCAGTGAAATATCTGAC
The DNA here is from genome assembly GCA_963584105.1 of Alviniconcha strummeri. Lineage (NCBI taxonomy): Eukaryota > Metazoa > Mollusca > Gastropoda > Provannidae > Alviniconcha > Alviniconcha strummeri. The sequence continues at coordinate 10,775,766 of OY757556.1, forward strand.
TTAAATGATTTTTGATCCCTGTGTTTTATCAGTCTGGATTAAGCCATTTATGTGTTCAAACTTTGAAGCTTATTTTAGAATGCTAGCTTTCTTTTCATTTATTTTTTCCATGACAGTTGACCTCTGTGTCTAATGCAGATATGCAGAGAAATATCCGTTTTGAATTATTTTTGATACCTGTGGATGATTTCCATTTTATTGGTCTGTATTAATCCTATGTGTAATCTTCTGCAGTTTATGATCTAAACCACTTACAGGACTTTTTACAAAAACAGAAAAAGAAATCCTTGTTCATTGATACTAGTTGGTGCCTTGTAAACCACTTACAGGACTCTTTACAAAGAAGAAAAAGAAATCCTTGTCCATTGATACTAGTTGGTGCCTTGTAAACCACTTACATGACTCTTTACAAAGAAGAAAAAGAAATCCTTGTCCATTGATACTAGTTGGTGCCTTGTAAACCACTTACAGGACTCTTTACAAAGAAGAAAAAGAAATCCTTGTTCATTGATACTAGTTTGTGCCTTGTAAACCACTTACAGGACTCTTTACAAAAAAGAAAAAGAAATCCTTGTCCATTGATACTAGTTGGTGCCTTGTAAACCACTTACAGGACTTTTTCCAAAAAAGATAAAGAAATCCTTGTTCATTGAGACTAGTTGGTGCCTTGTTTTCATCTTCCCTGAATTTTCAGGAAGTTTTATCTATATATATCCTGGACCAGCGTGGACTGATGCATATCTTTCAAACTATGTAGGTATAAACCAGAAACAGAACAAGGCCCACAGCACTCGTACAGAATCAATGCACGAGAGAGTTCATTAGCGCTTGAAATATGGAACAAGTACATAAAGACCTGAGTTGCCTACAGTAACTCTAACCTGGCATGCATGTAAATACAAGGGACATAAACTCCACCAGAAGTATATTCTCAGTGTATGTACCTCTGTGTAAATACAAGGTACATAAACTCCACCAGAGGTACATCCTCAGTGTACGTACCTCTGGCGGAGTTTATGTACCTTGTATTTGCGTGCGTGCCAGGTGAGAGTTACCATAGGCGACTCGGGTCTTTGCTGTTGTACTTGTGTTACATATTTCAAGTGTTCATGCATATATAATTATATCTCGTGTGTGTGTGTGTGCAGTGTGTAGGAATGACTGACCAGCGCTGTAAGTACACCACTTCGGTGGATATTCAAAAACGCGCTACAAAAAGCTATTCACTCATGTAGAATCACATGCGAGCGCAGTGAGTCTGCTCGCGAGCGGAGAATAGCGCTATATAAAAGCGATCAATAATAATAATAAAAAAATAATAATAACCAAGTATCTGCAAAGCAGAATGAGCTGTGCGTCCTTATATTTGTGCAAACATTATGACCAAGTTGTGTGTGCTTGTGCTGTGTATACGGCTGGCAGTGTGGACTGATTTTGGCATTTCACCTGCTCCCCCCCCCCCCTCCCCCCCCCCTTTTTTTATTTTTTATATAATTTAATTGGGTATCAATCGATTAGAATAGTCCGTAATACCGGCATGTCTTTGCCTTATGTGCTCTGCTAGAACAGGTACACTGTCGAAGGGACTAACTCTTCCAAAATCCGCCTCTGATGTTTGTGTAGGGACCAGTTTTGCGGACTGACTCGAGTAGAGGTTTATAAATTCTATATTAGAAGAGTTTTGAAATGTGAATTTGCTTATGACAGAGTTTGGTTGTCTCGGGGTGACCCTGTGTGTCCGACGTGGACGTTAAAATCCAGTTACTAACTCTCAACAGACTCGCATGAAAGGAAACTGTTCTGACTGCATGTGTGTATTTATGGATTGTGTTGTAAATTATGTATGCAGTCAACAGACAAATTTGTATCTTGTGTGGGTGTACATCAGGCTTGTGCACCATAACATTTATAAAACAAGTGGTCTGTCAATAAATTGTCTAAGTATCTTAGACCTCAGGAGCTGTGTGAAGGTCAAGGTGGGACGTCCCTTATAGTACTTAGAATTATTCTCTGTGGATGAAAAGCAGCATTAGAAGAACTGGTCAGTCAGAGCTCAGGAGCTGCGTGAAAGTCAAGGTGGATGTCCCTGATAATCCTTATATTCTTATGATAATAATAATGTACATTTATCGTGCGCTCATCAACGCCCTGAGCGCTCACATGATACATATTAACCTAAATATGGTATTCTGTGCACATGTAGAGCATAGTCCTACCAAAACAATTTACATAAAGTATTATTTAAAACACACACACACACACAGCTGGTGCAGATCTTCCTTTTATGCGAGTCTGTTGAGATCCTATTAGTCCTTATATCCTCTGTGGATGTACAGCATTATTTGAAGAAGAAGAAAGGAGGTAAATGGCTAGCTTCTTTTTACCATCTTCAATTTGTTCTAATGTATATCTGATACTTAAAATATACAATAGTGCCACGATGCTGTCCTTATTTTTTTTTAATCAAAATATACACGTGCCATGATGCTATACTTTCAGTAAAAATATACACTAGTGCCGTGACATTACTGTATCCTTATTTTTAATAAAAATGTACACTAGTGCCATGACTTTACCGTATCCTTATTTTTAATAAAACTATACACTAGTGCCATGACACTATCCTTATTTTTGCAGTCTATGACATTGAACTTTGCTCAAATTTATAATAATATAAAATAAAGAAACTGACAGTTATTTCTGTTTGTCCTTAATTAGCTTGTATGATCTTGTCCTGTAATGTGGGTTACACATCTGTGCTCTCTCTCTCTCTCTCTCTCTCTCTCTCTCGCTCTGCACACATACACACACAAATTGTGACCTCTGTGTATCCTTATTTGTATGTTATAATTAGCTTGTAGTTGTATAATCTTGTCCTGTAGTGTGGGTTAACAACCATTCTCTCTCTCTCTCTCTCTCACTCACTCTCTCTCACTCACTCTCTTTTTCTCTCCTCACACAAACACACACACACACATATGCATACACAAATCTCTCAACACATACACATCATAAGACATATATGGAGAAAATAACATTTCTACATGTTTTTAATATCTGATGACAGCTAGCAAACTGATTCAGTCAAAAGGCACCTGAAAACTGCCATAAAGAGGCAGTAATATCTCTCTCTCCAACAAAGCATTTTGTTTTCAACATGAACATAACTTTAACAAACAACAAGAGGAATGCTCAGCTAAGTCATTTAAAAACGATAAATACATCAAGAGGAATGATCGGCTAACTCATTTAAAAGTGATAAATATATCATCCCTTTCTTTTTCAAACTTTCCTGTGACGTTCAAACTCTGTCAAATTCACTAGCAGGTTATCATCTTGCTGAGTTTGGGAAGATCTCACAAAACAGAATCTAAGCAAATGTCTGCTTTAAAGTTTTGCTGACTCCAAACGTATGCAAATGATCTAATAAATGCCAGAGTCATAAAAAAAATATAAAAATTTAAAGCAGTTTACGATTGACCTTGTTTACGCATGGAACAAGTTACAACTGATCGACTTTGAACTCTGTCAGAACCTACTGGAAAAAATAAAACTTTTATTTGAACCTTTCTAAGACCAGCCTGTGACCCTGAAATATTGGCCATTCACACATGACTCGTTCTTTCCCGCTGAAAAGAGAAGTCGTGCCGTTTATATCTCTTCTCGCATGTGGCAAGCATAGAAAGTCTGAACTAGGTTAAATCATAATTTTAATTTTAGTTTTTAATTTTTTTTAATTGGTGTAATCTTTCCAGCATCTCTCCTGCCTTGAGTAAGGTCAAGCTCAAGGTCATCAAGACTGATCTGAACTGGGAAAGCGCAGTGAGGGATCTTACTGCATACAGCTTGAATGATGACACTTTGACAGCAGCACCTCCCGGCCTTGAGTAAGGTCAAGGTCAAGGTCATCAAGACTGATTTGAACGGGCTCTTACGGTATAAAGTTTGAACAATGACACTTTGACGGCAGCTGCAGAAACTTGGGGCCATAGACCAGCAGGTGTCCACATGCCTACTACCCATCCTGGCAGCGTAACTCATCGCTGCATCAAAATAGATGACTTTTGGATAGCGCCATTCTCTGGTGAACACAAACTCACTGCGCTTTACAGCACAGATCTGCACTAATTTTTTTTTCTTACGTGAGACTCGCGTTATCTCTAAGTGAGGTTAGGCAAGTAAAAAAAAAAAAAGAAAATCATCATAGAAACAAACATTTTCAGCCCCCCCCCCCCCCAAAAAAAAACCTAAACAAAATAATTGTTCTTCTTTCCATACAGTCTGTGAAGCTTTCATGAACATGAGGAAAAGCTACATGGCAAAATGACCAGATGGATGTGAAAAACATTTCATCCTGCGTTTTCTGCAGTGTTTTTCCTTTCAATACGCCATGTGTGGTTTTAAGCTGCCATAGGCAACAACAGTGATCAGTCCATATGCAAAATTGCAAACGAACAAAATTACACAGTATACAGAGTACAGCATACTTTACACCCAACAGAGGGAGAAAGAAAGAAAAAGACAAAAAATCAAACGCAATGCACAAAACTAAAATAAATCTGTCAAGTGTCAAACTAGACAGAAACAAGCAGCAGCAGTATGACAGTGTTTGGCCAAAAAGCCAGTCATTCCACCAAATTATCACCCAAAAATATGTGGTTTGTATTCTGCATTCATGAAAATTGAATGCTGCAACAGTCCCCATTCCTGAGAGCAGTATAAAGACACGTAACATTAAGTGGTGTTTCAGAACAGTATTTAAAAACTAGCTGTCGATCTTCCATCACTGTGGAACAGACAAAACTAGCTACCACATGCAGATACAGTTTTAGCCGTTATACAGTGAAAAAACCTGGACGAAATGCACAATAAAATATGCACGAAAAACACTGATCAAACAAATGTCAATGGACAGGAACCATCTGAGAAGTGGGTAGCTTGCAGTGACCTTTCTGACCTCATCACAGTGTGACTCAGAATGGCTAGTGCTGCAAAAACTCGTAAAAACTATTCAAGAAAACGTATTCTAAAAATCTGAAACAAGAAGTTCCCTGAAAAACTTTACATTGTGTTTTGTCTGAATAAATAGCTCTTTTTTTAAAAACTTTTTATTCAAGATTCAAGAGTCAAGATTACTTCATTATCTCATCAGAGAAATTACAATTTATGTGTCTGGACCTTGTAAAAACTGCCTGACATCACACTGGCCACTCGCCCTGACAAAATCGTACAGGTTGACTGGGCGTAAAACACCAAGTTACACGCTGACAACCACCACAACACATCACTGGTGATGACAGTCATCATGACAGATGACAGTTTTTTCATTGCTGCCAAAGGGACGGATCTCAGCCAGACAAGGCAGCCTGCTTCAAACTTGCATTAGTGGTACTGGATTTTACAAACTGTGCAAACACCGTCTCTCCCAAAAATCCTGAGACATCTTCTAGGCATCTGCCCAGTACAAAGCTTAAAGGGGACCCCAAGAAGAGATCCAAACACACTAAAAGATTGAAAAGAATGCTTATTTATTATGACATAGAAAACATGATGCACATTTTCAGGGAAATCCCCTTCTTCAGGCCACAAAACAACACTTAAACAACAGTGAAACGGTTAAAAACAATGGAAAATGATATGAGAGGTGAAGTAACTTATCTTTTTGTTTTGTTCAGTGACAGTGCTTGCCGGAAGAATGCAAGTTTGCTGGAAAAAGTTGAAAATGTGCAAATATTTCCACTAGCAGCCTTTAAATGGTTGTGGTATCGATATTTGTTTTGCAGCAAAAGTACTTTTGTGTTCAAACCTGAGCTTCAAGAAGTGCAGCCATTTTGGTTCACTCTTCACCAATGAAGGGCAGAAAAAGATTGGCTAGCTAAAGGAAGGAAACCGGGCTGCTTAACATCCGCAAAAAAACATGCAACTTACCAGGGATTGGGGGCTCACGACAGTTATGCTTCTGTAATAGTTGCCAACCTTGTTCATGACATCACAGACCCACAACTGCAAGCAACACAAGATGGCAGCACTCACAGCCATATTTTGAGAGTTGAAAATCTTTCTTCTTCTTCACTTTCAGAGGTCAGGAGCTGTGTGAAAGTCGAGGTGGCTGTCCTGGGCTCCTGTCCCTAATAAACCGACGGTTTCTGTGGACGTAAAGCAACACTCAGCCAACATTCTTCTGATTCTTTTTTCTTCTTCTTTTTTTCCCATTCCAATCCTATTTTATGTTCCTGTGATGTTTCTTTGCCTGGATCCCCTTTAAATAAGCCTGTCCAAGCATGAAGGTGAGAATCACTGATTCAACAGACCTGAGAATGTTCCACTCACCTGAGAATGGTCGTTGGTCTAAAAATAAACCTCTGATTCAAATGAACCCAAAGGGCAGCCTTAATTACAAGCGTCAGTTTAGGTAAATGCAAGCTACTTTTGTAAAATAATCAGGTCATTGTTGCTCACAATATGAGATCAGTTGGGGTGGTAACAAACTAAAAATGACATAATTATATACACACACACACACACATAATTATAACATAGGTCAAGACTTCACCATAAATGCATAGGTCTAGACTTCATTGTAAACAAACAAAACACGTTTCCCACAGAAATACAGTTACGGAATTATTGGAACACGTAATCCAAGTTGATTTTGATTCAGTTTGACAGCAGTAGACACAAAGTGCACATTCTTCATTATAATAATTATTTATGATGGTATCAAAATCTGAAACAAGAATGCCTGCTATGATGGTATAATTAATGACAAGATGTGCCCTTCATTTGTTTGTTTGCTAGTTCAAAAATGTTTCATGCCGAGTTGTCTCCAGAGGTACTGGCATGGACCGAAATCCCAGGAGGTGGGGATTGGGGGGGGGGGGGGGGGGAGGAGGAGGATGGAGAGAACTATACCTAAGGCTTATACTCTAATACTGCCACCACCCAAATGTACAAGGCCTACACTATTATTTATGTTTATTCTGCTTGTGGCTGTAATTCAAATTTTTACAGAGGAAAAATAAATATTCTCAATTCTTGAAATGATTCCTGCATTAAGATGGGCAGCAATATGAGCCACTTTATTGTTTCATAATTGAAATTGATTGTTTATGTTTGTTTATTTTGCTCATGGCTGTAATTCAAATTTTCTGTGCTTACGGAGAACAAATAAATATTCTCGATTCTGGAAATGATTCCTGCATTAAGTTGGGCAGCAATATGAGCCACTTTACTGTTTCATTAATTGAAATGTATTATTTTATTTATATTTATTTTTTGTTCATGGCTGTAATTCGAATTTTCTGTGTTTACAGAAAACAAATATTCTTCATTCTTGAAATGATTCTTGCATTAAGATGGGCAGCAATATGAGCCATTTTACTGTTTCATTAATTGTGAGGGGCAAAAGAACACAACAGTGTCCATAAGAGAACAGGATGGGCAGCAATATGAGCCACTTTACTGTCTCATTAATTAAGGGGCAAAGGAACAACACAGTGTCTGTAAGAGAAGGGAGAGCTAAAGCAGGCGAACGGATTGACATCGTCCGCCTACCAGCCTTGTCCCTTGCTGCCAGGCTCAAAAGATGCACCCATACCTGTGGTGTAATCTTGTTGTTTTTAACAAATGAGTGAACAACTGCCAGTGAGGTTGACAAAACAGAACAGCTCGAGAAATGTACTCATCTATAATACATGTCATTTTAAATCTACGTTTAGAGCCTTAACATTGTTTTAGTCAACTTCTTGTCTATCTTCTTCTTCACTTCCTTCTTCTTTTATTATTTTCTGTCCCTCTTCTACACCAGATGAAGACCATGTGTCGAAAGCGCTTGTGTTTTTAATTGTTTTTTTATGTGTCGTTGTATAGGTGAGTACATTTCTCTAGAGCTGTTCTATTTTGTTGATTTTAGCCTGAACACTGAGGCCAAAGCAAACGTTTTCTGTATAAGATTCCCATGTTTGGGACTACTTTGAGCCATTGATTGTCATGGCGTGACAAACCCCAGTGACACCCAAAGTAAGAGGTATTTTACGTAATACTGCTGTTACAACCTCTGTTGGTAGATTGATTGTTCATAGTCCTGTGGGTAAGTTAATATAACTTACTGATATACTGAAGTTTGTTTTCTTGTTGTTTGTCATTGTTGTTATTTTATCATTGTTTCTTTTCTCTCTTTGTGTGTGTGTGTGTGTGTGTGTGTGTTTATTTAACATTACCTTTCTAGGAACAGACATAAAACAAAACAAAAATAAACCAATGACTTAAATTCCTGAAGACAGAATGCAGCTGCCCTAATGGGGCATAACAAGACTTGTACCTGTGACAGTCTCCATACATATGTAAGTCTACAGAAATGGTTAAATAAGCTATATCCTCAACCAGTGCTGGGTGATCCTCATGGATAAGGAACAAAATGCTCACAGGCAGACCGTGATAAGAAGACCCCCAAAATTCCAACAGACACAGGCCGTGATAAGAAGACCCCAAAATTTCAACAGACACAGACAATGGTAAGAAGACCCCCAATGTTTCAACAGACACAGGCCATGATAAGAAGACCCAAAAATTTCAACAGATACAGTGATAAGAAGACCCCCAGCATTTCAACAGACACAGACCGTGGTAAGAAGACCCCCAACGTTTCAACAGACTCAGATCACGATAAGAAGACCCCCAAAATGTCAACAGACACAGACCGTGATAAGAAGACCCCCAAAATGTCAACAGACACAGACCGTGATAAGAAGACCCCAAAATGTCAACAGACACAGATTGTGATAAGAAGACCCTAAAATGTCAACAGACACAGGCTGTGATAAGAAGACCCCCAAAATGTCAGCAGACACAGACAGTGATAAGAAGACCCCCAAAATGTTGACAGACACAGACCGTGATAAGAAGACCCCCAAAATGTCAACAGACACTGACCATGATAAGAAGACCCCAAAATGTCAGTAGACACAGACAGTGATAAGAAGACCCCCAAAATGTCAACAGACACAGACCGTGATAAGAAGACCCCCAAAATGTCAACATACACAGACCATGATAAAAAGACCCCCAAAATGTCAACAGACGCAGACCGTGATAAGAAGACCCCCAAAATGTCAACAGACACAGACCGTGATAAGAAGACCCCCAAAATGTCAACAGACACAGACCGTGATAAGAAGACCCCCAAAATGTCAACAGACGCAGACCGTGATAAGAAGACCCCCAAAATGTCAACAGACACAGATCGTGATAAGAAGACCCCCAACGTTTCAACAGACACACTCTGTGATAAGAAAAACCCCAACGTTTCAACAGGCACAGTCCATGATTCCTGAGCCTGGTTTGGTAACTGAACCATCCATTATGTCGGAAAATCAAAGAGCATCACTGCAGCTCATAGTCCATATGTATGAGGAGCAAACAGCACATTGCATTGTTGGTCAAACAAGGGTCTTCCCCGATCTAAAAATAAACACAAGCTTCTAGCTATTTTTGAGCCAAGTGATGACTCGGGCATGTGGAAGGAGAGCTGGACTTGTGGACTCTTCTGCTATCTGCCTGGAACTTTGTTTGCTCGTCATACCCATGGGCCCAGAATGTGAACAATTTTTAACTGGAAACAATGTCAATAAAGAAAAAGTGTGCATAGGTAAAAGTGCATTACTTTTAAACAAAAATGAAGTACGAGTAACGATGGAAACATGCCTGATGCTCTCACACACTCACACGCATACAAACACACACACAAACGCGCGTAAGCACGCACGCGCGCACACGCACACACGCAGATATAATCAAGTGTACATGGACTGAAAGGAACAAGCCCGTCCTAGCTTCTCTAGATGAAAACTGCGTCTGAAAAAATCCATTTTAGATCAAAACAAATGATTTGCCACAGTTGAAATGAATGAACAGGGATTTTTTCTCTTTCTTGACAAAAGTCCTATAAGTGGTTAGGGTCACAAAAGATCACAGGCAAAATGAATACAGACCAGCAAAACAGAGACAATATTTTAAATGAATATCAAAAATAAATTTAAATCAGCAAGTTCTCTTCCTTTCTACACAGACTGTCAACTGTCATTTTTATCAGTATTGCATCCATGTTTACTCCTAACTTGGAGGCTGAAAGTCCTTGACTTCTGAGCTGCAGTGCCAGTTATTAATCAATCAATACAGACCAGAAAGAACAGAGACAATAGTTTAAATGAATATCAAAAATAATTTTAAATCAGCAAATTCTCTCCCTTTCGACACAGACTGTCAGTTTTATCGGTCTTGCATCCATGTTTACTCACATAACCTGGAGGCTGAGTTATTAATCAATCAATACAGACCTGCAAAACAGACACAATAGTTTAAATGAATATCAAAAATAATTTTTAATCAATAATTTCTCTTCCTTTCTATGCAGACTGTCAACTGTCAATTTTATCCATCATGTATCCATGTTTACTTCTAACTTGGAGGCTGAAAGTCCTTGAACTGCAGTGTCAGTTATTAACCAATCAATCCACTAGTCAACTAATCAAAACTGCTGATCACTCCATCAACAGTCAGTCAATCTGTGATCAATCAAGGAAAGACCTGAAAGGCATCTAAGCCGAACAACAAGTGGTGCAGATGGCCCTCCAAAATTTGTCTCCAGGCAAGACACGCTAGCCATCTCACCTGTGTGCATGAACCAGACAATGATATCGATGAACCTGATTGTCTCACTTCAATCAGGTCGAAATGCATTGACAGCCACACACTGTGTGTCAGTACACAACGGCCCCTCACTCCAATTACAATCCAATTATATGCTGACAGAAAGCATAATGAAGTTCAAAATTTGCACTGAAAAACTTGCTACCACATCTAATAAAGATGGTGTTTCACATACAAGGAGACAGAAGTATTATGTAAAAAAACAAGAATTAAAAAAAAAAAAAAAAAATCAACAACACAGAAACATGCACCAAAACCAAAACATAAATTTCAACTAAGACAAAAGGGTATGAATATGAACGGATCTGCTCAATTCCATTCTTGAAAACAACAGCAACAAAGGTGTATGTTCATGTATGATGCAACAAGCACTCTGGCTGGCAACAGCACGTGTGCATGCATGCATGCATGCACCTTGTGTCCGTCATGTTCCTGCACACGTTTTGGGATTTAACTGTAAGGTCACCAGGCACACTAAATAAATCACATACAATTCAGTGGTCCTTTTTTTGTGTGCATCTTGTAGAAATGTCTGTCATGTTCCTGCACACATTTAGGATTTAACTGTAAGGTCATCAAGGACACTAAATAAATCACATACAATGCAGTGATCCTTTTCTTGTGCATCTTGTAGAATTGTCTGTCATGTTCCTGCATACAGTTAGGATTTAACTGTAAGGTCACCAGGCACACTAAATAAATCACATACAGTTCAGCAGTCCTTTTTTTGTGCATCTTGTAGAATTGTCTGTCATGTTCCTGTATACATTTAGGTTTTAACTGTAAGGTCATCAGGCACACTAAATAAATCACATACAATGCAGTGGTCCTTTTTTTGTGCATCTTGTAGGATAGTCTGTCATGTTCCTGCACACATTTAGTGCTTTTAGTTTTACTGTAAGGTCACCAGGGATGCTAAATAAATCACATACAATTCCGTGGTCTTTTGTGTGTGTGTGTGTGTGTGTGCCTTGTAGGATTGTCCGTCATGTTAGGGCTTTAACTGTAAGGTCTTCAGGGATGCTAAATAACGCACACACAATTCAGTGGTCTTTTTTGTGTGCGCCTTGTAGGATTGTCCGTCATGTTCCTGTACACATTTAGGGTTTTAACTGTAAGGTCATCAGGGGCGCTAAATAAATCGCATACAATTCAGTGAACTTTTTTTGTGCGCCTTGTAGAATTGTCTGTCATGTTCCTGCACACATTTAGGGCTTTAACTGTAAGGTCACCAGGCAGACTAAATAAATCACACACAAGTAAGTGCTCTTCTTTTTTGCACAGAAACAATATCACTGGGTATCAACAGCAGATATTACAGATTCAAGGACGGAGATGCTGCCGTCAATTGACGTTCAGTTTGCGGAAGGTTCCACCCAGCGACTCAGTCGCATCCTGCTTCTTCGCCTGCTTGGCCGGGATGGTCATGTCCAGCAACCCAAACTTGTTCTCCTCTGCAAACTGCGCCTCACACGCCAACAGCTTCTCTTTCCACTCCTGGGCAAACAGAATCAGCCGATCCATCAATAAACATGTAGATGAAGAAATTAATTAATCAAATCTTACGCTGTGCTTGACACACCAACCGCTTCTCCTTTCAGCTCTGGGAAAACAGAATCAGCCGATCCATCAGTAAATACACGGATGAAGAGATTAATTAATCAAATGTTATCAACAGAATCAGCTGATCCATCAATAAACACATAGATGAAGAAATTAATTAATCAAATTTTATACTGCGCCTGATCCATCAATAAACATATAGATGAAGAGATTAATTAATCAAATTTTATACTGCGCCTGACACACCAACAGCTTCTCTTTCCACTCCTGGGCAAAAACAAATCCTCAGATCCATCAATAGTCATGTAAATGAAGAAACTAATTAATCAAACTTTATACTGTGCCAGACGTGCCAACAGCTTCTCTTTCCACTCCTGGGCAAACAGGATCAACTCAGCTCAGGAACTTTAAAGACAACCCCGGCCCGGGCTTTCAAGGACCTCCAAGTCCACGACAAGCCCAGGCCTGCAAAGCTCAAGGACTTTCAAGCACTCTCACAGACTCTCTACAAATCCTGTCTGGTCAAAAACCTTCTCTAGCTTTTCTGAGCATCATCCAACACCATTCTGACACTATTCTGACACACCATCCCAACAACTCCTATGAATAGGCATCTTTGGCAACACTCACCGTGTTAGAGTAGGGGGGTAGTCTGCCGCCAAGGTCTTCTGGCAACATCTCGGGGGGGAATTGCTCATGCAGCTTCTCCAGCTTGTCACCGTACAGGTGGATCTGAAACAAGGTCACTGTACAGGTGGATCTGAAACAAGGTCACCATACAAGTGGATCTGAACCAGATCACTGTACAGGTGGATCTGAAACAAGGTCACCATACAAGTGGATCTGAACCAGATCACTGTACAGGTGGATCTGAAACAAGGTCACTGTACAGGTGGATCTGAAACAAGGTCACCATACAAGTGGATCTGAACCAGATCACTGTACAGGTGGATCTGAAACAAGGTCACTGTACAGGTGGATCTGAAACAAGGTCACCATACAAGTGGATCTGAACCAGATCACTGTACAGGTGGATCTGAAACAAGGTCACTGTACAGGTGGATCTGAAACAAGGTCACCATACAAGTGGATCTGAACCAGATCACTGTACAGGTGGATCTGAAACAAGGTCACTGTACAGGTGGATCTGAAACAAGGTCACCATACAAGTGGATCTGAACCAGATCACTGTACAGGTGGATCTGAAACAAGGTCACTGTACAGGTGGATCTGAAACAAGGTCACCATACAAGTGGATCTGAACCAGATCACTGTACAGGTGGATCTGAAACAAGGTCACTGTACAGGTGGATCTGAAACAAGGTCACCATACAAGTGGATCTGAACCAGATCACTGTACAGGTGGATCTGAAACAAGGTCACTGTACAGGTGGATCTGAAACAAGGTCACCATACAAGTGGATCTGAACCAGATCACTGTACAGGTGGATCTGAAACAAGGTCACTGATGGCATCAGCTTAGGTGGATCTGAAACAAGGTCACCCTTCAGGTGGATCTGAAACAAGGTCACTGATGGCATCAGCTTAGGTAGATCTGAAACAAGGTCACCTTTCAGGTGGATCTGAAACAAGGTCACTGATGGCACCAGCTTAGGTGGATCTGAAACAAGGTCACCCTTCAGGTGGATCTGAAACAAGGTCACTCTTCAGGTGGATCTGAAACAAGGTCACCCTTCAGGTGGATCTGAAACAAGGTCACCCTTCAGGTGGATCTGAAACAAGGTCACCCTTCAGGTGGATCTGAAACAAGGTCACCCTTCAGGTGGATCTGAAACAAGGTCACCGTACAGGTGGATCTGAAACAATGTCACTGATGGCACGAGCTTAGATTTTGTTGAAGACAGCCTCAGTCACCCTGTGGACAATTGCATGGAAAGAATATAACATACATGGTAACCACAGCACAAAAGGCAAAGGCTATTCAATCTACACACTAAGCATGGAGCTGAAAGTGCTGGTGTGTGCATATTGATAGTCTTCTGCCGGACTGAACTGTAACACAGAAATATATTTGATTGACTTGAATCTGACTGGCTCTTCAAGAATTTGCCTAGCTTGTAAAGTCCAGGAAGACGTGTGTACACACACATGCATGCATGCACACACACACACACACGCACAAAAAATACACACACATATTCATGCACATACACATATACTAAATTATTCACACACACACACACACAATACATACACACACATATTCATGCATGCACACACACACATTAAATTATTCACACACACACACACACGCACACGCATATATTTATGCACGCACACACGCACACACACACACACACACACACACACACACACACACACACACACACACACACACAGTGACACACGCATGCACATATTCATGCACGCACACACACACACATTAAATTATTCACACACATACACACACACAATACATACATGCACATATTCATGCACGCACACACACATTAAATTATTTGCACACACACACACACACACACACACATACACAACACACACACGCACACAGTGCAAACTTACTCTTTTCAGCATCTTTTCTTTCAAGAATTGTCTGACAATCGTGAACACAACATCAAAGAATGTTGGCTCATGGACATAATGGATTCCTTTGAAGCGAGCTGGGAATGCCTCCTGGAAATAAACATCAATGATACACATGTTGGTGGTCTCATCTTTAGGCTGACAGCATATATATTACAGAGAGAAAGAGAGAGGGAGTGAGTTTATAACAAAGTCCAAGCATGTTTTGTATTGGAAACTATTTACTCCAAATTTTCGCCCTTGAGGGCTTTGTCAAGGCCTGCCCAGCTGGCTTGACTGATTGCTACTAATTTGTAGGAATCAGTCAAGCTGACCGGGCAGGCCTTTACAAAAACCTCAAGGCCTGCCCGGGTGGCTTGACTGATTCCTACTGATTTGTAGGAATCAGTCAAGCCGACCGGGCAGGCCTTTACAAAGCCCTCAAGGGCATAAATTTGGAGTAAATAGTTTCCAATACAAAACATGCTTGGATTTTGTTATACCTTCTCTACATGACACCATACTAAGTCCTTCCTGCACGGTGCGGTGCACAGGAGTCATAGAGAGCCTTGTTTTTCTGTCTGTATAGTATATCCAGACTTGTAAATATATAATGGTAGCAGTGCTTAACATGCAGACAGGAATGATGCAGACTCACAGACACACAGCCAGACTTGCAAACAGACAACGGGGGCCACAGCTCAGTGGTATAGCATACTGTTTTGGCAATCCAGCAAAAGCGACTACCACAGGCTCTGACACCATGAACTCATCGCAGTGTGCAATGAAGTGACTGTAGCACAGTACTGACATTTTGCACAGACTTGCCCAAGGAGCTGTCGGACAGTTCCTGAAAACTTGTGTGCTTTCGTAAGAAGCTCATGGTGGCATCTCAAACCGTTTTCTTCTCATTTTTCAAAATCAACACACAAGGGAGTTAATTAGCGCTTGAAATGGATAACACAAGTCCAACAACAAAGACTTAATGTGTCGATTCTGCACAAGCACTCTAGGCCTCAGCCTGTTTGAGATTTCTTCTCTTTTCAAGTTTCTGATGAGGCAGGTAATGATAAACTGCTGGTACTAGTGGCAGCATCGCTGGGTCAGTTCTCCGTTTCCCCCGTTTTTAGCCTACTGTTATTGTACAAGAGTGACTAAATCTGCTGTGCACCCTCACTCAAAAATAGAATCTGCATTACAAAAAACAAACAAAACAAACTCAAAAATAGAATCTGCATTACAAAAAAACACTCAAAAATAGAATCTGCTTTACAAAAAAACACTCAAAAACAGAATCTGCATTAAAAATAAATAAATCACTATCTTCCAGATGTGTGTGTGTGTGTGTGTGTGTGTGTGTGTGTGTGTGTGTGTGTGTGTGTGTGTGTGTGTGTGTGTGTGTGTGTGTGTGTGTGAGTGTGCATGCAAGCATACATGTGTGTGCATATACCAATGCATTCACCAGGGTGGGCGGAGTGGTTGGGGGTGGTGGAGCGGGTGGGGGTGGGTGGGGTTCAGAGGGCTGGACTGCTTGCATATACATATATATATATGAGCAAGGTGTACATGCATGTACATACATGTGTTTGCGTACAAGACAGTGACGTGTCTATACCTGTATAAGGGTGGTCATTTTTCGGGCATAGAAGGGTGACATATGCTTTGCCTGGTTCCAGCCAAAGTCCTTTAAGTCAGCCAGCACTGTCACACCACATATCTGAGTTTCTTCCTCCTGCAGTCAATCAGCCAATCAATATTTGAGTTTCTTCCTCTGCAGTCAATCAGCCAATCAATATTACTTTTTTTTATTAGAGTTTCTTCCTCCTGCAGTCAATCAGTCAATCAATATTAGAGTTTCTCCCTCCTGCAGTCAACCAGTGAATCAGTTGAGAATGCAAGCAGTGAAGCAACTGACAAATCATGCAAGCATAGTGACAACATGCTACAACATAAAAAAAAATTAACAAGAGATATACATTCATTTACTCCTAGAACACACACACACACACACACACACACACACACACACACACACACACACACACACACACACACACACCTACACACACACACACACACACACACACACACATACACACACACACACACACACACATATACACACACACACACACACACACATATACACACACACACATACACACACACACACACACACACACACACACACACGAATCGGAACACACACACACACACATACACACACACACACACACACACACATACACATACACACACACACACACACACACACACACACACACAGGGAAGGCACACATGCAGCATCTGTAATCAATGTAATGTCAACACTACGGCTGAGTGTCTGTCTGAAATCAGTCTGTAATTCAACCTGGAGAATGTAAACGCCAGGCTGAGAGTGACTCAGTGACAACCACACAGCCATCTTGCCACCACTACTAACTACAATCCATTCAAGGAATCAACCACTCAATCAATGCATCAATCAATCGACTGATCAATTCAGTATTCAAATATGTAACAGGTTCAAAAGAAGGCTGTTTATTAAGACAAAAAACAACATGCTTTTTGTCCTAGTATAGCATTCCTTTGAACCTTTTATGCATTTGGATCTTGTTTTAGAAAGCTAGTCGTCATTCTTGTTTCAGAATTTCTGTATCAATTGAGTGACCGTAACAGTCAGTCAGAGAATAAGAGATCCACCAACCAATGAGCCACCAAGCCAAACAATCCACAAAGCATCTGAACATGCCTAGCTGACTGCCCATACCTCTATGAGCTTGGACATGGTGAGGAAGTTGCAGCCAAGCACGTCCGTCAGAGAAGCAACGTCAGGGTCCCACTTTGCTGCAACAGTCCGTTAGCTACAGGTCAGACCTCAGCATGACAAAAAAAATCATCAACACTGTGTCAGTGTGTGCTGTGGATCTGTCTGAATCCCCCCGCCCCCACCCTCCACCCGCCCTGCAGCAACATCATGTAGTACATATCATTTTTGTCACACACAAAATTTCTGTTTGTCGCAGCAAAATATTTTTGGCATGACAAACACATCTTTGTCATGACAAAAGTTTGGTGACAAGCCTATTTTCGTCATGACAAAAGACGTTTTTTGGTCAAGACAAATATGTGTTTGTCACAACAAAAATATGTTTGTCGCAACAACAGTTTTGTTGCGACAAGCATACTTTTGTCGCAACAAGAGACATGTTTTGTCACGACGAACATGTGTTTGTTGTGACAAAACTTTTGTCATGACAAAAATGATCCTTGTGGCAGCTCCTGCCAATGATAGTTACAGGTCAGAACTCAGCATGACAAAAGTCAACACTGTGGCTGTGGATCTGTATGACAACCCCCCCCCCCCCCCCCCCCCAGCAGAGGTATCCTGCAGTTACAGGTCAGAACTCAAAATGACAAAAATCACCAACACTGGCTGTGGTCTGTCAGAATCCCCCCCCCCCCCCCCCCCCCCAGGTCCATCTCCTGCAGCAATATCATGCAGTTACAGATCAGACCTGTCAGAATCCTGCTACCCTGCAACAATATGATGACAGTCAGACCTCAGTATAATGCCACCACCATGGCTGAGGCTCTGTCTTCTACTTCTAGTTGGTTGGCTAAGGTGCAGGTTTACCACATTTAGACCTCAGCATAGTATCAGCACTGTGGCTGAAGGTTTGTCTAAATCCTGCTTCCCAGCAAGACTGTTGCAAAGTAACTGCAGCACTATATATTATATATATATTCTCAGGGTTCACATTAACTGGTTAGTTCCAGTATTTTTACTGCCTCAGATCAACATATACCCGAAAACAAATCAGCAGCCAGTCAGACGTACTGGCTTTTATTTTGTTTGGCCAGTTCTAAAAAAAAAAGCATACATTAAAAAGAAAAAGATAAAAAGAGAGCAACAGACGGAGAGAGAGAGAGAGTGTGTGTGTGTGCATGTGTGTGCGTCCATTCTAGACATGGAAGGGAGCAGGATGTTCGCTAGTAAAGCCGAAGTACAGTAGTAGTACTAGTAGTAATAGTAATAGTATAGATGGCCATGTATTTGACTGATTACAGTGACTGTCTGACCAGTTTCCACTTTTGCCACCTTATAAATGTCACACCAGTTTGAAAAATTGTCCAGTGCAATCAGTGTACCATGTATATAACTTTATAAATATATGTTCTGCACAGCTCTTTTGACCTTCCAACCTACAACGTTACCATCACTCAACTTGACATCTATACCTGGCCTGAAAAGCATAACACGACTCCCATCAGGTGCCCGGTCTTTCAACACATTTGCCACGCCCGCATCCAGAAGGGGTCGTATTCGCTGCGGCGTCAAGTTTTCGTACATGTCCGGGTTTTCTTTGCGCATGCGGTAGTAGGTCATGACCTCGCTCTCTGGTCAAAACTTCTTGGTGCGCAGAGGTGCGCAGAAACCTCAAGAGAAAAGCATCATCTTTCCGTCCATGGAAACCTGCAATACAAATGCAAAGGCTGCCTGTAATTTCAAATCAGCAGGCACAGCATAGTTAAAGAGAGTGTTTGCTGTGCATGTGCGCAGCTGCAGGTAACAAACTATAGAGAGAGAGAAAAAAAAATGGTATGTGCTTTACTTCTGTGTGTACTGGTGAGCGTGCGTACATGTATGTATGTATGTATGCGTGCATGTGTGTGTGTGTGTGTGTGCATGCATGTGATACTTGAGTCTGAGACACACAGAGAGTGTGTGTGTGTATACATGTTGTGTGTGTGTGTGTGTGCGTGTGTGTGTGTGTGTGTGTGTATGCATGTGCGTGCATACATATGTGCATGTGTGCATGTGTGTGCTTGCATGTGTGAGAGAAAGTGAGTTTGTGTCATGTTGTCAGTATGTGTGTGTGTCATGTCAATGTGCATGTGTACATGTTGTGTGTGTGTGTGTGTGTGTGTGTGTGTGTGTGTGTGTGTGTGTGTGTGTGTGTGTGTGTGTGTGTAGGGGGACTATCTGGTGTTTGTGTGTACATGTGTGTGAACGTGCACGCATGTGGGGGATGGGGGGGGGGGGGGGCTGTATCATATGTATCGTGTGCGTGTGTGTGTGTATGTGTGGAGGGGGGGGACTATCAGGTATTAGCGTGTGTGCGTGGGGAGAGCCCGTTTTAGCCTATCCTCTTTGGTACTGGGGTACCAGGTTGCGCTTGTATGCGTTTTCAAGCAAGCAACGGCCTAACTAAGGATCTGTAGGTTGAGGCCCTTGTCTTTGATCAGTCTGTGTCGTGCCGATCTTTAGCTTTCTCCAGAGGAATAGCTAGGTCCGGATTGTTTTGTGACAATATCGTCCATGTGGTGGTTAAATCTCAATGAAATTTCTGTACGATCGGTTATTGCCCTGACATAACCGTACTGATACCGCAAGTTACTATCACTGCTACCGCCAGAATTAGTGTTGTGAATTTCTCACCTGGCACTTTGTCCAAACGTTCCCGCAGTGTTTTGATCTCGAGGTGCCGCGTGTTCGGATCCTCGTTCAGTTCCTTCTTTGCCCTCTCCAACATCTCGGCACTCAAGGTGCACACGTATTCCTTGTTCCCCGACATCTTCTGCCGTCAAGTGTGCAGGTCCTTGCCCCTCTGGAATAGACGTTTTCCGCTGTCAAACAGACCGATCAACTTTTCGGAACTTGCCAAGTGCAGACGCTCCCACAAGGTCAAGGACCTCAGTGTGGACTATGTAACTGCATCGAAGCCCACAAAATGGTCGGCGATGTGAAATAATGTCGCGTTTCTGAAGTCGGATGCTACAAGGAAAAATAACTTTAAAATTATTTGCCAAATTTAAAGATTGCAAGGGTTGACGTCTCACAATCACATGCAAATTGCAGTAACTCCACGGACTTGGCCGGAAGATTCTTCGGAAATGTTTCTCCGTTTCTGCAGTTTCATGAAAATTACTGCTTTACTGCTCAAAAAGCAGATCCTACCAGAGATACTACAGCAAGTAGTGTAGTGTCTCTGATCCTACTGATGAGGCAAGCGTGTTGTATGAATCAGAGAGAGATCTGATAACGACGTGATAAGTGTAACTAACTCGGCAAACCTTATAGATGAATTTAAAGAGTCACTTCCCTTAGCAGTTAGTCAACTCATCCCCCCACACACAAAGAGAGACAAAAAAAGAAAGAAAAAAGCTGTCATTGTTAAGCCCTCAACAGTTAATCATCAGATTATTTTCGGGACATTTTTTCTGCTTTGATCTATTTGGTTTGTTTAACAGAAAACTGATTTTTAGGTGCCCATACAATATAACAATGCTTGATGTGTATAACCTATCAATAAAAGGGCTTTTCACCGAAGGGGGTTGTTTCTTGTTGTTTTTCGTGATTAGACTTGTTACTACAGTTTTTTTTTGTGTGTTTTTCTCCAAATACAAGAATCGTTTACCTGTCTCGTGTGACATTATTTGACGAGAAACAACTCATTTACCTGTCTCAGGTGGGACATAGGTAGGACACTTCCGATCACGTGATACAACAAATCGGGTGGCCATCTTGGACAGTAGCACTCGTTTCAAACCAGGAAATGCTGCCAAGATGACACCAGCAGCCAAGCAGACGATTCCTATCCTCGGGCTGTTGCTCGTGTTGTCCCTGTCGTCGCTGACAGCGATGAGATTTGAGGACGGGGCGGATATTTACGTGGAATGCGCGCCTTACGGGCGCGTCAAGGGAAAGAGCTTCCCTTCCCAGTACCACAAACTACCCAATCGTTGGGTCAATGTCTTCCTCGGAATCCCCTATGCCAAGCGGCTGGAGCAGTTTGGGAACGAGTGGAGAGAGAAATACCGGTTCATGGTAAGATGTGGGCTGATCGACAGCTTGTGAAAGAAAGGGGTAATATCCATTTTTAGTTTTAGCCCCGTCGGTTCGCGGTCTTCAAATGGATGCGTGTGTGTGTATGTGTGGGCACTAATGTGTGTGTGTGTACACCGGTGTGTGTGTGTGTGTGTGTGTGTGTGTGTGTGTGTGTGTGTGTCATAGTGTGTGTGTGTACACTGGTGCGTGTGAATAGGCCAATGTAGTGCACACTTCAGACTCATTCCATCCACACACGCACAAGCGCGTGCACGCACATTCTCTGACCATTTGAGGACTCAAACCGACAGGGCAAAAACTGGATATTGCAACAAACATTGGAACTGATGGCAGTGATGATGCACCTGATCATTTTCATCTTCTTTGAGTTTGGTAAGCCGAAGATCTTTGATATATAATGGAGACAGACACAGCATGATGTTGGCCCAGAAGAGCTCTTGTTTTCAATTTCTCCCGACTCCAAGCTAACCATTTTCATTTTCTGTGCACAGCACACACTGACTATATAAGATGATTGCACAAGTTAAAATTCCCATTACGGGGTTCCAGGCGAGATCATAAGATCAAGAGATCTTAGAGGAGGGAGGTGGAGCTGGACCCTCACATTTGCCCAGAAGAGATCATGAGTAGGGGGGTGGAGCTGGGCTGAGCAAGTTGAATGTCTTTTGCTTCGAGTTGTCCAAGTTGTTCGTCAACAGCGGTGCAACGGACATTGTCTTAGTGACTCTGTCCAGCACAGCAGTTGAAAGAGCAATCGCGCAGTGCACAAGTCGCTGGGCAATGGCGAGGGGACACCGCCTTAACACTTCCATTGTTCTGGCGGCGGTCCACGGTCTCTCCGGTCTTTTTCGGGCGGTTTCCGCGGTCGAGCCTTTCTCACTCTCTCGCCCCCTTCCCACTCTGTCCCCGTCCCTAATAGGCCAACTCGCCTCTGTGGACGTAAAGCAACTCTAAACCATAAATAAAAGGAACTGATGAAATGGTGTACATATTTGACAGAATCCAGAAAATCCATCCTGGTATGAGACGTGGGACGCAACATACTTCCGCCCAGCCTGTCCGCAGATGCCCTGGTTGATCCGTGAAACTATTCCTGGCTTCAGCGACACTGCCGAGGACTGTCTCTACCTCAATATCTACATGCCTAGGGTGAGTTTTAAAACCTATTCTTGACTGCATTGATATTGTTGAGGACTGTCTCTACCTCAATATGTACATGCCTAGGGTGAGTTAACCCATTCTTGACTGCATTGATACTGCCAAGGACTGTCTCAACCTCAATATGTACATGCCTAGGGTGAGTTAAGCCATTCTTGACTGCACTGATACTGCCGAGGACTGTCTCAACCTCAATATGTACATTCCTAGGGTGAGTTAACCCATTCTTGACTGCATTGATACTGCCGAGGACTGTCTCAACCTCAATATGTACATGCCTAGGGTGAGTTAAACCATTCTTGTCTGCATTGATACTGCCGAGGACTGTCTCTACCTCAATATGTACATGCCTAGGGTGAGTTAACCCATTCTTGTCTGCATTGATGCTGGTGGAGTTTGTGTTACTCAGCTCATATTTACATGCCTGCCAGGTGAGAGTTGAGACTCAACGCTTTGTTGTTGTGCTTGTGTGACATATTTTGAGTGCTAATTAACTCCCTTGTGTGTTGATTCTGTTACATGCTAGGCTTTACACCCACCCTGAGGTTTCTCCAGGTCAAATTATGTAAAAGCTTTACAAGAGTCCTTCTGATTAGACTGTAGTAATTAGTATAAGCTTAGGTCCCATGTTGTATACTCATGCAGAATGGTCTCATAATTATGCATGCCATTGCTAAAAATTTGGTAGTCCATGCTGGAGTTCAGTGGATTAGGAAAACAATGAAATAACCAATGAGCACTGTGAGCCTGCTCATGGGTAAAGAGTAGCCCTGTTTAAAAGCTTCACTGGTAGAGAGTGAAGGTTGGAAAAGCAAGAGTTCAATGCATGCACACATGCATGTGCAGGAACAACCGTTAACCCCTTCACTGCCGTAATGTCATTTGAAGATGATCCATAAAATTGCTGAATTTAAAACCCTTCAGCTTTTTTGTCTTCTTTTGGGCACTGGCATGTGAAAGGAGTTTCGTCAAAACGCACAGCGCTGAAAGTAGACGTTACAGGACTAGAAAATACACTGGCGGCACATCCATGTATCATTCAGCCTGGAAATTTTACAGGTGGGGGCAATGTGTATACATGTATACATCTATTTATTATATAGATGAAGACAGCTAATCAAGCCAACTGGGCAGGCCTTAACAAAGCCCTGATGGGCAAAACATTTGAATAAATGTTTTAAAACCAGGACATGCTTGGACTGTTGTTGTACATTCTCTAAAAAATATAGACGGATATGTATATTATGCTGTTATAAAACCATGGTGTCTTTGTTGACAGAGACGATCAGAGTCATCATCCACCACCCTGTACCCGGTGCTGGTGTATTTCCACGGTGGCGGGTTCATCATGGGGTCCTCCCACCAGTACCCGGGGTACTTCCTGGCTGAGCGCAATGTGGTTGTCGTCACTGTCAACTATCGTCTCAATGCTTTGGGTAAGGCTAAGAGTAAGGCAGAGGCAGAGTTGGTCACTTTGATGTTTATCACCTGGCCAGCTGCAAAGGTTGGAGGTCATAGTCACACTCCGAGCATCGCTTTCCGGCACCCTTCTCCAAACTCTGCCAGATTTAGTTATGCCACTGAAGGGGCACTCTTTATCTCCACGCAGCTGTCCAGCAACGCAGTCAGCACACCCCAAAAGGCAAAGACTCAGGTACTAATATGACTGTAGAAGCAACCTAGCACCCAAGCATGCATGTAAACACGAGACACATCCACCCCAGGTATAAAAAAAAAAGAGTTCCATCTCGATTCAAACAATTGTGGTTTTATTTGTGTTGGTGTAAACTGTGTTGGCGGCTGTAAATGACACACTTTGTTTTATTTCAGTTGTTTGTAACAAACTTACTACTGTTTGAGCACCAACAAAAAACTGCTCGTTAGCTGACAGTTTTCTGGACCCTGTGGCGTAACTAAATATGGCAGTGGTTGAAGGAAGGATGTCGTAAACCAGTGCTTGGAGTCTGGGTCATTGTGTCAGTTTATTATGAATTGTGGTGAAACAGCGTTCTTCAAAGCAGGATCAAAGCAAAGCCAGGTTGACTGCTAGCGGAACCTCATATTTTGTCAGAAGAGGGCTGAAGGAAAAAATGGAGCTGAATGAACGAGAAAGGCCGAAATCAAAAAGGCGGGAAAAAATGTTCTGTAACAATATCCTAACACATAAACAGTTAAAAGGAATGCTAATTTAACGGGACAATACAAAATGTGTGAATTTTAGGGGTACTCCGAGTTATTTACCTTTTTTCAAAACAACAGTTTTAAAAGCAGCACGCCCCAACCGCAAACAAATAAACTTGTCCAATATTTTTTGTTAATCCCCATTTAACTGTTGTTTAACTGTTAATGTGTTGCTTTGAAAAAAGGGGCTTACTCCCCAAAAATTGCACATTTTCTATTGTCATGTTAAATTAGCATGCTTTTAATTTAGCCGTTTATGTGTTTAGAAAGGCAGAATCCCTACAGCTAACCAAAGCATGATAGGTCATACTTCCTGGTGTGTAGAAGTGAGTACTAATCAGAAATATTTGTCATGCTGATACTTTTAGTGATATAAATGTGTACATGTTATAAAGAAATGCTGAAAAATAACTGGGGTGATTGACATGATCAGTAGAAACAAAGTTGTGAGTGTGTGTGTATATTACATATATGTCTGTGACTGTGTGAGACTGTGTGTGCACATTTGTGCATACATATATTTCTGCATGTGTGTGTATGTGTGTGTGTGAGTGTGTGTGTGTGTGTGTGTGTGTGTGTGTGTGTGTGTGTGTGTGTGTGTGTGCACGTTAATGTGTGCTACATGTATGTTTAAACATGTATAATATCTCTGTTAAATATAGTATGGTTCTCTGTGTGTGTGTGAGTGTGTGGGTGTGTGTGTGTGTGTGTATGTATGTATGCATGTGTGTTTGTGTGTGTATGTATGTATGCATGCATGTGTGTGAGTGTGTGTGTGTGCATGTGTGTATTTAACCAGCAACAGACGTAAGTCTTTAAGACAGGTTTCACAACAATGTCTAGACATTAACTACCTAAAAGCCACCTGTGGGAACTCCTTCTGCAGGTTTCCTGAGTACAGGCGACAGGTACTCGCCAGGTAACTATGGGATGTTCGACCAGGTACAGGCCCTCAAGTTCATCAAAGAGACCATCGTCAATTTCCGTGGCGACGTCAACCGCATCACCATCATGGGGCAAAGCTCCGGGGCTGCGAGCGTTGGGCTGCATCTCATTTCGCCTCGCTCTGCTGGTAATGCCGCATTTTTGTCCTTGTCGAGTTGATGTTGCTGGAGAACTTTTTCCTTTGCTTTGAAGGACAGGGCTAGCGCTGTTGGCTGTTGCTTGTTAGTCATATATGTATTGGTTCACATACTGTACATCTGTGTATATATGTGTGTACATGTGATGATGCACACACACATGTACACATGCAGGTGCACACACGTGTGCACATGCACACAGACATGCATTCACTCACACACACCTCTCCATAAATAAGCATGCACATGCACACATGCATGCATGCACACACACACACACACACACACACACACACACACACACACACACACACACACACACACACACACACACACACACACGGGACACATACACATATCGTAATACACACACTGTCCACATTTACTCTCTCTCTCTCTCTCTCTCTCTCTCTCTCTCTCTCTCTCTCTCTCTCTCTCTCTCTCTCTCCCTCTCTCTCTATCTCCCTCTCTCTCTCTCTCTCCCTCTCTCTCTCTCTCTCCCCTCTCTCTCTCTCTCTCTCTCTGTCTCTCCGAGTTTCTCTATCATGTCTGTAGGAGGCGTTGGAATCACTGTAATGTGTGACAGGGTTCATGTTAACAGGTGATGTTTGGTATTTTACTGGTTGAGATCGCCATTCACACACACAGCACAGAATTTAGCCCCCCTCCCTCTCCCCCCCTCCCCCCCCCCCCCCCACAAACACATCTAGGGGAATGGGGGGCTGGTGGGGGGGGGGGAGACTGTGAGAGGGGGAAGTGAGGGGTAGCGAGATCGCATGCGTGTGCTTTTGCATGAAGTGGCATGGTTTTATGGTGTACACAGAACGCACCGAGATGGCGGCAGTTTCACATGGCACCAGCCGTGTCAGCACTGTAATTACACCATATCGGTGGATATTCAAAAACGCGCTATAAAAAGCTAGTCACTCACGTAGAATCACATGCAAGTGCAATGAGTGCTCAAGAGAATGGCGCTGTATAAAAGTGATCAACAACCTGCAATGTGTGTGAGCTGGTTTGTCCTAGCGGTTAGGCTGGTAAGCAAAGGGACCTCGGTTCAGATCCACTTCAGCTGTCCTTTCTCTTCAAAAATTGTGGTCTGTGGACAGTGTCTTGTGACTTTGTCCATCACAATTAATGAAACATTAAAATGGCTCTCGTCACTGCCCATCTTAATGCAAGAACCATTCTGGTGATGACAGTGTAACAATAGGTATATAGTCTCCCTCTTCCCCCCCAACCTCCATACCCCCTTCCCCCCATCCCTAATAAGCCTCACGGTTTCTGTGGACATTAAGCACCATGTTTACTTACTTACTTACCTGCAATGTTCTTCTGTCTCAGACCTGTTCACGCAGGCCATCATGATGGCGGGCTCAGACCTCAGCGAGTGGGCGGTGATTCCCTCGGCAGATTCCATCGAGTATTCCAAGCGGCTGGCCTACGAAGTGGGCTGCCCCACCTCAGACAACCAGCGATTGGTGGACTGCCTGCGGTACTCCCGCAGCTTTAATGAAATCGTCAACGCCTCCGCCAGAGTTCGCATGATGGTACAACAGTTACTATGAGATTCGTGCATGAGTGGATGTCTGCCACTGCCCTGTGATAAACACAGACGGTGTCACTGTGTGTGTGTGTGCGTGTGTGTCACTCTGTATGTGTGTGTGACTGTGCGGGTGTCACTCTGTGTGTGTGACTGTGCGGGTGTGGCTGTGTTTTTGTCACTGTGTGTGTGTCTGTGCATGTCTCACTCTGTTGGTGGGTGTGACTGTGCATGTGTGGCTGTGTTTGTGTGTGTGTGTGTGTGTGTGTGTGTGTGTGTGTGTGTGTGTGTGTGTGTGTGTGTGTGACTGTGCATGTGTCTGTGCTTGTGTGACTGTGTGTGTGTGTGTGTGACTGAGTGAGAGAGAGAGAGAGAGTGTCCATTCTTCTGGTGCAGTGGAACCTCTTCTTTTTTTCTCGCGGTCATTATTTTCATGTAACTTGCTGATATATGTTGTTATCTTTGTAATTGTAAGGTCAGTGTACTAATATCACTTAATATCACTTATACAATGTACAAAGACTTTAAATAAAAAGGAGTAAGTAAGTAACTTGGTGCTTTATGCCCAGTCAGACATTACAGTTATATCAGGGCGAAAAAATAAAAAGGAAGAAGAAGAATTACCTCTGAGGAATTTCCGCTGTGGTGAGTGACCGTGCCTCTTTTAAGGCCACATGTTTTTCTGAATCAGTTACCTTCATTTTTCCATGGAAGGTAAATAAACTAAATTGTTAACTTTGGTGTTGTTAAGTCAGGAAACCCTCCGAGGCCATTTTCAGTGCAATTCTTGATGGGGCTTACCCTTTTTAGCTTCAGCGAGTACATTTGTTATATCTGACGTGTGATTGACTTGCATGTGCAGTTGACGTTTTGCAAAGATACAGCCTTCATACTGTTATACATTTCATAAATTTAGCCTTGTATAGTCAGAATGCTCAGAATGTGTGCTGCGTGCGTGTGTAGGCGCTTTGAATAGTCTTTATGGACAAGATTTTGTGCTTTACAAATATATATTTATTTATTTTTTCCTGTTTTCAGCCGGGAAAGATCGGTAACCCCTGGGGCCCCGTGGTTGATGGACAGCTGGTGGGCATCAACTTCGCCTTCCTGCCTGACCCCCCACTGGACATGCGGCGCCAGAGCCGCATGAAGCAAGTCAAAATCTTAGCCGGGCAGAACTTGGATGACGGAGCCTATTTTATCCGTAAGTTTAAAAAAAAATCCAACACGAAAAGGTTTAAACGAATGCTTATATATTTTTGACACAGGCACACAGGGTGCACATTTTCGGGGAAATCCCCTTTGTCAAGCCACAGAATGACACTTAAACAACAGATAAATGGTTA
Source organism: Alviniconcha strummeri (assembly GCA_963584105.1). NCBI lineage: Eukaryota > Metazoa > Mollusca > Gastropoda > Provannidae > Alviniconcha > Alviniconcha strummeri. The sequence goes on from OY757556.1 coordinate 10,804,743, forward strand.
AAAACGATGAAAAATGAAAGATTTTTTTTTATTTCTATCTTGTTTTGGTTACATTTTTGTCACTTGTTCAGTGCTTACTCTCTCTCTCTCCTTCCACACCCTGCCCCCATTTCTTCACCTTTCTCTGTCACTCTTCTGTTCCATTTCAGTTTTCACATAATACTCATTACATCACACCTATTACACATCATTGTCATGCCAACAATCTTCCAAGCACTGAAAAAGTGACAAAAACTCAACCAAATTCAAGATAAGTTTTGTTTTGTTTTGTTGTTGTTTTTTCTCTCATATTTCTCATCATTTTTAACCATTTATCTGTTGTTTAAGTGTCATTTTGTGGTTTGACAAAGGGGATTTCCCCGGAAATGTGCACACTGTGTGCCCATGTCAAAATAAATCTTTGTTTGAAGCTTTTTGTGTTTGGATCTTGTTTTAGAATGCAAGCATTTTTTGGGGGGTGGGGGGGGGGGGGTTAATAGGGGGGAGGGGGGCAGCAGAAGCTTAGAAAGCAGGAGGTGGTTGAAATGGTTTGTCTGCAGGTTTTTATATCATATTTCCATGTAGGCTCAGCACGGACCATTCTCAATGAACTAGATGACAGGGTGTTGAGGTGAGGTCTCAAAACTGAGGCTGGGAGATGTGAAAATGTCAAGAGCTCATAGCACTGTTGTCATCCACATCGCCGCCTACACTCTGCATGCCCTGTGTCGCTGTTTGTACAGTGTGTGGGTGTGGGTGTATGTCAGTGTGTGTGCATGTGTGTATACACATTTGTGTATATATGTGTGTGTCAGAATGTGTGTGTGTGTGTGCCTGTGTGTGTGTGTGTGATAAATAGATGGACTGACATGATGTGGTGTCAGCAATTGTCTGCACTTTAAAAACTAGGTATGAATACAACCACTCTTTCCACTTCACTCAAACGTTTTGACACACCTGCTGTGCAGCCAACCTGCCCAACTTGATTGACGGAGTGACACAGGCGCAGTTTGACAACATCCTGCGAGAGTTCCTGCAGTACCGAGGCATCGAGGATTACAACAACGTGTTCAGCGCCCTGCAGTTCCAGTACACCTACTGGCCTGTGGTCAGGAATGCCACCTACACCCGCCACGAACTCATGGAGGTGACCACTTTTCCCTGAGTGTCTTTGTGGAATGCTCTTCAGTGGATGAATTTGTGTTACTGCATCAGTACCTGCTTTCTGTGTCTCTGCCTGTCTCTCTACCTTTCTGTCTACCTCTCTGTCTACCTCTACCTCTCTCTCTACCCTCTCTCTCTCTCTCTCTCTCTCTCTCTCTCTCTCTCTCTCTCTCTCTCTCTCTCTTTCTCTCTCTGATACTGTATTTGTCTATATCCTTCTGCAATAATATTTCATTGTGAATGTCTTGGTTATTAGTAGTATTGTAGCAACGGCAGATATGTGAATCGGCCTTTGTGCTAATATCTTCACCGTTGAGAAATAAAGATCAGTCAATCAATCAGTCAATCTCTCTCTCTCTCTCTCTCTCTCTCTCTCTCTCTCTCTCTCTCTCTCTCTCTCTCTCTCTCTCTCTACCTTCTTTAATTCTGTCTTCTCTCTTTCTCTCTCTCTGCCTCTGTCTCTTCCTTAATCTCTCTCCCCCCCCCCCCCCCCCCCACTTCCAAAATTCTCTGAGAGAGCTAGCAGTCTTTTTGGTCTAGATGTCATTGAAAATATGAATGGATTGTTTCTGTTGGACTTGATGTTTCACCAGCCTTAGCTTTTACGAAGATATTTCTGTGTTTCAACACAGCTCAGTTTGCCTGCATTCATTGTGAGTTCATTTCAAAATGGACTCAAAACGAGGCGGTATCCATAAGGAGTCCGCAAATCTCACATACAGTGTGAATGATCCAGTGTTGACACTGGTGCAGATCCTAGGTTTGTTGGTTTGTTGGTTTTGTTGGTTTGTTGGTTTGATCCTAGGTTGGTTTGGTTGGTTGGTTTTCGTACCAAGTAATTCTGAGTGAGTCGCTTCCCCTGGCCCGGGTAATCTTGGGGCTTAGAGGAGCTGGAACTGCTGGTGACAAAATTCACTGAACTCACATCTTGAGCTGGTGTTGCTGTGTTATTGCCACTTTCCCTCCACAACTTCACTCTCTGCCTCCGTTTCATCTGAATTGGGCTGCCATCCATCGTCAGAGCCATCAGTTCTACATTCGTTATTTGCAAGAAAATTTGATCCAGTACATCTGGAAGACTGACATTTCCCTCTCTGGTCATCATGTTTTTGATGATGTGCGCATGGAGGCAACGCGCAGGAAGTGACAAGATTCTCTCCCTTAATCAGAAGGAAGTTAGTTTCAAACCCACTTTAAGTTTGGCTGTGTTTACCAAGACGCCAACAGTAGAGTTCATGGAACAAGGGGCTCGCTCCGCAGGCAAGGCCAGCACATCAACGAGGAATGAGGGACCTGTTCTGCAGTACAGAATGTGTTACGGACTGGGGGTGGGGGGAGGAGGGGTGGTCTTTTTGTTTCAGTGATTTTGACATGGTGTAAGTTTGATGAGGTTCTGTTGTTGTTTTCAGCAGCTTTATAGGAGTTGCATATATACACATGTGTGATTCAGATGATGTCCGACTACATGTTTGGGTCAGCCATGAGTGAAATGATGGAGTTCCAAGTGCGGTTCAACACTCTGTATGCCTACGTCTTCAAGTACCGGTCTTGGCGGTCGTACACCCCACCGTGGAGAGGTACGGTTGTCAAAGCTCTGCTCTCCGTTTATGACAGGCTGTTTGGTTCTCTCTGTGTGCGTCTTTTTCGGTTCCCCCATGTCTGGGATGTTAGAGCTGTCATTTCATTCCCTGTACAGTTGACAGGATGTTAAAAATTCAGTTTCTCTCTGTGTCTGTCTGTCTCTGTGTGTGTGTGTCTCTGTCTGTCTGTCTGTCTCTCTCTCTGTGGATATGTCTGTCTCTCTGTCACTCTGTCTGTCTCTGTGTGTGTGTGTGTGTGTGTCTCTCTCTCTCTTTCGTTGTCTGTGCCTGTACCTCCTCTCTCTCTCTCTCTCTCTCTCTCTCTCTCTTCTCTCTCTCTCTCCTCTCTCTCTCTCTCTCTCTCTCTCTCTCTCTCTTTTCCTTTAACTAAACCCCTCTTCACACAGATAGTCCAAATGGACCTAATGCTACT
>OY757556.1:10808098-10825598 GCA_963584105.1 Alviniconcha strummeri
TGGAGCCAAAACAAAAAAACAGATAAGTCCAAAATTCTTAAACAAAAATGGCTGCTAGCATGCTAAAACAAGAGCCAAGCACGTAAAAGGTTAAACAGAGCAGTATTTATTAGGACAAAACACAAAATGCAAATTTGTATGCAGTTGAAAATGTTCAAATCTAATATAGTAATAACTATGCTTTAGTTGTTTTCTTTCCTTTTTTGTCAGTTTGTTGCTCAAGTTACAAATTTGCTTCTAGCTAAAGGGAGATACATATATATATATGATTGTTTCTTGCACTTTCTCGCTTTTTCAGCTGTAATGCTTGTATCGTCAGAAATGTATTAAATTTGCATATGTAGGTGTTTTTGGTTGTGGTGGTTTATGTGTGTGTGTGCACTTCATTTGTATTTTTTGGTATTTGTGTTTTCAGATTTACAGCAGGAGGAAATAGATCAGCCAGACACGGCGAGTACGTACGAGATGTTGACGTACGCTTTAGCAGCTGTGGGGGCCCTTCTCATCGTCACTGTCATTATCATGTGCATCGTCTTGATACGAAAATCATCCGTCAAAAAATATTGATGACTACCGTGCTTGTGTGTCTGCCGCCACCTCCATTTGTTGATGCCTGGTTGACAGAGAACTGTGATGGTGCTGGAATGAATGCTACCATCCTCAGTTCTGCTGGCATTTTTATTGTCACCATCAATGGCCTGTGCATCGACTTGATATTATAATCAGCTGTGGAAAAAAATACTGATGACTACGGTGCATGTGCTGCCACCAGCATTTGTCGATGTCTGGTTGGCCGAGACGTGGGAGTGTGCTGGAATGAATGCTGCCATCTTCACTTCAGTTCTGCTGGCATTGTTATTGTCACCGTCATTGTCATGTGCATCGTCTTGATCCGAAAATCAGCTGCGTGTTGTGTTGACGCGGTGGCTGTTCAAGAGACGAATTGTGAGCGTGTGAGAGGGATGAACCTCACCAGTGAAAGCCTTACAGTGTGTATATGTGCTGACTGAGAAACAGGAAGTGTTGAGTTCATGAATATGGTTGAATGTGTACGTGCTTTCCCCCCTTTCCTAAGTATAACAGATTGTCCAATGATTATGCATTGATGTTGTGAAGGGTTTTGATGCAAGATGCTAAAACTGTCAAAGGCAGCTGTGGTTTGTCTGTCAGTGAGCAGCACTTTTGATGTTACTCTGTCTGACTGCATTTCTGTGTGGCTGGCTGTCTTTCCTTTTATCACTCTCCACCCTCCTTTTATCCCCCCCCCCCCACCCCCACTGTTTCTCTCTCTCTCTCTCTTCTCTCTTTCCTCCTGTCTCTCTCTTATCCTGAAATTTTGCCATGGCATTAGTTCAGTGGATAGACATTCATTGCATATGCCTCCAATTTATGAATGTGATTGTATATATATACTTCCTGTTGGAAGTATTTCACCAATGCAAAATGGGATGTGTGTATGTGTGTGTGGTTTAGTAATGATACACCTCCTTGTCTCACCTGGCAAGCATTCAGTAACTGCATTGTTATTTGCTTATGATTACTACTAACTTATGGACAGAATACAATACTTCAATGATATCAATTGTTGCAATCTTATAGATCAGTACTTTTCAACAGGTTGTGTATTTTATGATGCACATTGACACACACGTGTGTGTGAGTATATGCGTGCTTGTGTGCATGCATGCATGCGTGTGTGTATACCAAGAGATCCTTACTTTTGTCCTGGAAGGGTTTACTGTGTGCTTTGAGTGCCATTGTTGTCTGGGCCGAAACATTCCACTCCAGAATGTGATTTCGTCCTTGTTCTGAAACTAACAGAAAACAGGGAGGAGGGGTCATATTATTTTTGTTTTGCATTTGACATATTTTGGGAGGAAGGAGGGGGGTGGGGGGCGAAGAAGAGGGAGATTGGGGGGGGGGGGGGGGGGGTCAGTATTAATGCAACCAGAAGTGTGTTCTTGTCCCCTGTCAGCAATATTCTTCTACTGGCTCAGGATGTGGACACCTTCGTTCATCATGTGCTGTGTTCAGCCTCCCCCCTGACCCCACACCACTCCCCCCCCTCCCCCTTCTCCTCCCACCCTCCCCCACCACCCCTCTTCTCCCCCCTCCCCACCACCCTTCTCCCCCCCCCCCTACAGACCCCCATCCTCCCTTCTCCCCCCCCCCCCAACCACTCCCTCCCCCTTCTCCTCCCACCCTCCCCCACCACCCCTCTTCTCCCCCCTCCCCACCACCCTATCCTCCCTTCTCCCCCCACCCTACAGCCCCCCATCCTCCCTTCTTCCCCCCCCACCCACCACTCCCTCCCCCTCCCCCTTCTCCTCCCACCATCCCCCACCACCCCTCTTCTCCCCCCTCCCCACCACCCTATCCTCCCTTCTCCCCCCGCCCCCTACAGCCCCCCATCCTCCCTTCTCCTCCCACCCTCCCCACCACCACCCTTCTCTCCCCAGCCCCCCATCCTCCCTTCTCCTCCCACCCTCTCCTCCCTTTGTCCCCCAAACTGAACATGATCTCTGTGACTTTGCCCAGTGTATCCTGTAAAACCAAAGTATCCACAGATTTGTGTCTTACATATATCCGTGTTTTTAAGAATCAACACACAAGGGAGTTAATTAGCGCTTGAAAGACGTCCCACAGGTACACCGTGACCCGAGTCACCGGCAGTAACTGTCACCAGTGCGACGTCTTTGAAGCATTATTTAACCCCCATGTGGTGATTCTGCATGAGCGCGCTGGGCCTCATTCGGTTTCGGATTTGTGTTTTTAAGGCTAAAAAGAAAGAAAATGAATATGTGCTGGACTATGAGCATTCTTTTCTTTCTTTTTTCCCTGCTCAACTCTGCCGCAGTTGAGTGTGTGCATTGTGAGAGTGTGTGTGTGTGTGAGCTACATCTTCATCAGTATCAATAAGGGATAGAGAGTTTTTCCACAACACTGCCCTTTTCATAAATGTTTGTCAACATGCATTGTATTTTGTCTTCTGCTATGTACAGAAAAAATTACATGAGAACCCCCCCAAAATTGCCATCACTTCTTCTTTTCTCTCTCTCCTCTCTCTCTTTCTTTCTTTCTCTCATATTTTTTCTTTATATTAAAGTCTAAACATGTACATAATGAGCATAACCAGTTGACCAGACAAGACTTCTTGTGTAAATGTGCTGAAAGTGGTAGATGAGGGTGTGCATGCCGATTTTTGTTGTTGTTTTTTTACTTGGCACAAGTTCCCAGTTCAAATACACTGGGTGGTTGGGAACCAATTTTGCTGTGTGTGTGTGCGTGTGCATGCATGCATGTGTGTGCATGCATGCATGTGTGTGTGTGTGTGCGTGGGTGTGTGTGTGTGTTTTAAATGTATAAAGCTGTCCTGGCATCTGTCAGCTGAACTGTGTAAAAGCGGAAAGACGAGTTCGTGCGAGAGCTACTTGCAAGAAGTACAGGGTCCAAATGTAAAATGATGTTATTTACCAGTCAGAACTCGTGTAAATAACCAGTTTCTTTACTTGCAGTATCAGATATTTCGACTTACTGAGCTGAATGTAAATGTCAGAGATATCACTATGTTCTAATGTTTATTTTGCTAGGGAAACAAAACTTGTTCAATTTAATATGGGCAGAGCGAGATTTTCTGTCTGTAATGTTAATAACTTAAGAACACTTTAATAATGTGTGGCGTAGTATATGGGATTAGAGTTTGTCTTACTCTTGCTTTTACTGTCTGTGTTTTCTCTTCTTCTTTTTTGTTTTGTTTGTTTGTTCCCCTTCTGTTTGTCCTGAGGTGATACTGTGTTTTCTCTTTTTTTTCTTTCTGTTTGTCTGTCATGAGGTGACCCTGTGTGGTTAAATTAAAATCCAATTACGACTGCGACCTTCTGTTTGTTTTGTATTTTCATTGCCCCCTTTTTTTCTCTTTTTTTTCACTTTTCTTTGGTACCAATAAATTAGATGAAATGGTGGACAAAACCTGCATTTTCTAGCCTTATGTGATTTTTTTACTGTTTTTGTTTTTTGTTTTTAACTTTAAGCTGCTAGCAGTAAATTACATGAAATACCTGCATTTTCTAGACTTATGTGATTTTTTTTTTTAAAGGGCAATATTCAAGGGACTAATTCTCCGAACATTTGTTTGATGTTTGTGTATGTGTGTTTTGTTTCATATTTGTGTAGGGATAGATTTTGGATTTGACTGTCACAGAGAAAAGGCTTACATATAAAAAATATATAAAGTTATGAGAAATTTTAAAATCTATATTTGCTTATGACAGACACTGATCGTTCTGATGTGACCCTGTACAGTTGACGGAATGTTAAAATCCACACATCCGGATTTAGACACTGGAGCAAGTAGAGACGTTCAGCTGTTTATAATCTGTTTAACAAAATTTTCCTTTTCAGGGGGCTGTTAGCTTATGTCAAAGTAGTCTTATGTCAAAGTAGTTCAGTATTCACTACACACAACAACAAAAACATTTATGGGCAGGAAAATTTTGTGTTGATGAACAAGATGTGCATAGCGGTTGGTGTGTTTGCATGGATCAGATGCGTGTATGCTTTCTGTGCGTAGTCTTCGATTGTGACCCAAACCCAAACATATCATTAATTTTACAAACAATCTTTTTGTCATATTGCTGTTCAAGGTTTCTTCACTTCCGACATATCAATGCTTTTTTATTTAATAAGTGTGCCTGTTCCATTTTACAAAAAATGTGTTAATTATCTGTTTGAAAATGATTTTTATACATACATGTATACTGATTTTGTCATGGAATAAGATCCTTTTTACATCACAATAGTGTTTGGGTTTATTTCTATCCAGATTCAGTAGCCCATCTTACATTGTCCAGTAGCACACACACACACACACACACACTGATGAAAATATGCACATTGACACACACTTACATACAAATGTGAACATGGAGATAATTAAACAAAAGCACACTTAACACAGACATGTACATGCATTTGCGCACACGAACACACCCACACACCCATTTTCTATTTACTACAAGAAAGATAAACTCAGTGCTTTCAATACTGCTGTTTAATATGTTTCTCTGTATATTCAGGGTTTCCCAAGTTGCAAACTGGCCAAAGCAGTTGGGTACATCATGCAGAGAAGTTTAATCATTTACACTAGTTGTTGTAACATTTACATTTACACAGTGGAAGCTCTGTCAGTGCATGCGTGTGTGTGTGATTGTGTGTGTGAGAGAGTGCACGAGTGTGTGCTTGGGTATGTCTGTGTTTTAAAAAAAGTGTGCATGCATGTATGGGTGTGTGCGTGCATGTACGCATGTGTGCGTGCGTGCATGTGTGTTCTTCTCTGCATAATGATACGGTCTTTAACACAAAACTTCACATGTGCACTGTAGGATTGGGATAGTTCTCCGCATTATGATACAGTCTTTAACGCTAAAATTTCACATACACTGGCAGGACTTGGACAGTGCTGCTCTCGTGATTGCTGTCGCTCAGTTTTCACAGGCGAGGGTACCTGAACATCCCACAAAAAAAGTTGAGGAGAAGAAGTAAAACTTAGTCATGCCTGCTACAAGGGGGTGGGGGGAGTGTCATGATAGTTATGTCCCTTGCCACTGTGAGTGAGAGCGGAATGTCACAAGCTAGATATCCTACAAAAGTTGAGAAAGAGAGGGAAAAGTAAAGTCAGTCATGCCTGCTACAAGGTGGCGGGGGCAGGAAGGAGGGGGGTGTTACGACAGTTGTGTCCCTTTCAGTGAGTGAAAGTGGAATGTCACAACCGAGATATCCTGCGAAAGTTGAGAAGGAGAGGAAAAAATAAAAGGTCAGCCATGCCTACACACTCCGAGCATCGCTTTCCGTGCCGTAAACCTCCATGTCGTAAACCACTGCTTGGAGTTTGTCACGCCTGCTGCAAGTTAGCGGGGCAGGAAGGGGAAGGGGGGGGTCACAACAGTTGTGTCCCTTGCAGTGAGTGAGAGAGGAAAGTGACAATCCTATGGTCAATATTAAATGGGCAAGTACCCTGCTACAGTAGTATCCCTGCAAGGGAAAGCCGGGACAGAAGAGGAGAGGGAGCGGTGGACTGAGGCCGCGCACTTTGGCTTGGTTAACCCTTTCACTGCCGTGCTTGCCTCATCGTCACTGGGAAAACGACCAATAGAAGTGGCAAATTTGAAATCATTAAAGGCTTTGCCCCCTCTTCGCATGAACACATGAAAGGGCGTCCACCAAAATGCACAGCATTGAAAGTAGGGTTGTTATAGGCCCATCAAATATGCTGTTTGCAGGCGTGTATATGTGCACTTTTGAGCCGGGAAATTTACGAGCTGGGACAGCGGTTAAGGGGTTAAACATGTTTAACACCAAATTGTCTCCGAAGAGGTACTTCTACTTCTTCTTTCTGCTACCTAATACTGACTCGGCCGGGCCTCACAAAGTGGAGCGCTGGTGGTCCAAATGAACTTATGCGCGCATGCTCAGCAGTTTTGGTCCTTCCGTTAAAATGTCCTTGACAAGTACTGGCGGCAACCGAGATTGCAGTTGGTGGGGGAAGAGGGAGACTGTACCTAATGCCACACTCAGTGTCGCCACCAGAATGATTCCGGCATTAATTAAGACGGGCAGCGAGGCGAGCGTGGGGCTGCAGGTTGGAGGAAGAACGAGTGCGTGAGTGGTGTTCCCTGAAAGTGTGTGTGTGTGTGTGTGTGTGTGTGTGTGTGTGTGTGTGTGTGTGTGTGTGTGAGTGTGTGTGTGTGTGACTGAGAGAGAGAGCATGTTTTCATCAGTGTGTGTGTGTGTGTGTGTGTGTGTGTGTGTGTGTGTGTGTGTGTGTGTGTGTGTGTGTGTGTTCAGTGCGTGTGTGTGTGTGTGTGTCATTGTGTGTGTGTGTGTGTGTGTGTGTGTATGAGAGAGAGAGAGAGGGGAGCATGTTTTCCGCATTAGTGTGTGTGTGTGTGTGTGTGTGTGTGTGTGTGTGTGTGTGTGTGTGTGTGTGTGTGTGTGTCAGTATTAGCGCGCGCGCCCTGGCGTACGTTTATGCACGTTTTCATCAGTGTGAGTATCATGTATGGAGCTGCGCGCGTGCACAGTCTGTATATGTGTGTGTGTGGAGGGGTTGGGGGGCAACGTCCACTATCGTGTCCGTTACGGAGAGACAAGTTACTACAACCCTGTCCCTATGATGCCGGGTGGGTAGGAGTAGGGAAGGTGGTCACGGGGGAGAGATGCCGGGGGGGACTACGAGAAGAAGAAAACGGCAAAGGGTGGGGAGGATGGGAGGAGAGGGAGAGGAGGTTGGGGGAGGCTGAAGAGTCCCAGGGTCCCATTGATGCCTGCGTCCTAGACCTGGGCCGAGGGGAAGGTCCTCTTCCTCCACATGATCATCTCGGTGACGAACTTCTCCAGGTTGGTCCGGTCCATCTGCAGCTTGATCTCCTGGGTCAGCAGGTCGTCGATGTAGCGTCTAGCCAGCTCCTTAGCGCCCACCCGACTCTGCAACGCACGTCACCACACGTCACGCCACCTCACGTCACGTCACGTTACCACACCTTCACGACACGTCACAGCAGGCGCCCACCCGACTCTGCAACGCACGTCACCACACGTCACGTCACCTCACGTTACCACACTTCACGACACGAGACAGCAGGCGCCCACCCGACTCTGCAACGCACGTCACGCCACGTCACGTCACCTCACGTTACCACACTTCACGACACGAGACAGCAGGCGCCCACCCGACTCTGCAACGCACGTCACCTCACGTTACCACACTTTACGACACGTCACAGCAGGCGCCCACCCGACTGCAACGCACGTCACGCCACGTCACGTCACGTCACGTTACCATACTTCACAACACGATACAGCAGACGCCCACCCAGTACCGCAACGCGTCGCGTCACGTCACGATACCACACTTCACGACACAGCAGGCGCCCACCTGACTCTGCAACACGTCACGTCACGATACCACACTTCACGACACGACACAGCAGGCGCCCACCCGACTCTGCAACGCGTCACGTCACGCCACGATACCACACTTTACGACACGACACAGCAGGCGCCCACCCGACTCTGCAACGCGCGTCACCACACATCACGTCACGTCACGTCACGTCACGAACAACTTTATTTTACAAGGATTGTAGTTTAGGTTCAGTCAAAAACCTAACAGCTAGTCCTTGCTAAGCTACTGATGAATATATATCAAATTACAAGGCATTATTTATATACACATAGGCATGAATGAGTGAGTGAAACGTTATACATGAGAATTTCCACACAAAACATAGCGTGCTCACAGCGCCAGATGAACACATGCCATATATCATTCAGTTACATATTATGAGCAAATGAGGCAGCAGAACATCTGATCAGTACATATGACTAATATCGGAAAAGAAAACAGAAGCAGTCAAGGCTGATCTTATAAAGAACAGTAAGGGAGAAGGAGAGGGGGGAAGAAGGAAAATAAAATGGGGGGGGGGGGGGGGGGAGCACTCTCACAAGTAGTCGGAAGGACTGGGCGGAGTTGTATGGGTGTATAAAATAGGTCTCAAATGACCAGTCATTGGGGGTTCCAGGCGAGATCAAAAGATCTAGAGATCTTAGAGGAGGGAGGTGGAGCTGGACCCTCAACTTTGCCCAGAAGAGATCATGAGTAGGGAGGTGGTGCTGGGATGAGCAAGTTGGACGTCTTTTGCTTCGAGTTGTCCAAGTTGTTCGTCAACAGCTGTGCAACGGACATTGTCTTAGTGACTCTGTCCAGCACAGCAGTTGAAAGAGCAATTGCGCAGTGCACAAGTCTCTGGGCAATGGCGAGGGGACACCGCCTTAACACTTCCATTGTTCTGGCGGCGGTCCACGGTCTCTCCGGTCTTTTTCGGGCGGTTTCCGCGGTCGAGCCTTTCACTCTCTCGTCCCCTTCCCACTCTGTCCCCGTCCCTAATAGGCCATCTCGCCTCCGTGGACGTTAAGCAACATGAAATCAAAAACCAGTCATTGCAATGGCAATCACTCGAAAACCTCAGTTTCTCTCTCTGTCTGAGACAGAGAACTGGAACTCGAGCTCTAAAACTTTATTTTACAAGGATTGTAGTTTAGGTTCAGTCAAAAACCCGTCTAACAATTAGTCCCTGCGAAGCTACTGATGAGTAAATATAAAATTACAGGCATCATTTATATACATACAGGCATGAATGAGTGAGTGAAATTTGATACATGAGAATTTCCACACAAAACACAGCGTGTTCACAGCGCCAAATGAACACATACATACATCACTCACTGAGTTGTACATTATGAGCATACAACCAGTAAATAAGGCAGTAGATAGCGAGACAAAGACAGAGAGGAGGGAGAGAGAGAACTCGAAAACTTTATTTTACAAGGATTGTAAATTAGGTTCAGTCAATACCTGTCTAACAACTAGTCCTTGCTAAGCTACTGAATAATAGTTTTAAAAAAAAATATACAAGGCATCATCTAATGTAGACCTTGCTAAGCTTCTGAATAAAGTTAGAAACAAAAATATACAAAGCATCATATAATGTAGACCTTGCTAATCTATTGAATAATCGTTAGAAGAAAAAAATATGCAAGGCATCATATAATGTAGACTTTGCTAAGCTACTGAATAATCGTTAGAAACAAAAATATACAAGGCATCATATAATGTAGAGAGAACGCAGAACAAAGTCCAAGCATGTCCTGGTCAATTCTACAGAAACTTGTAATACAAGATTTCGCCCACGAGTGCTTTGTCAGGGCCTGCCAGGTCGGCTGGCTTCCCAGTATGACACGCGATTAAAATGATAAAATACCTCATATACGGCCACTGACAGAAAAACTAGAGAGACTCGAGAGGGAGAGCGAGACAGACAGACAGACGGAGACAGACAGAGAAAGTTTGCGTGTGTATGTTATTGTGTGTACACACGGTGTGTGTGTGTGTGTGTGTGTGTGTGTGTGTGTGTGTGTGTGTGTGTGTGTGTGTGTGTGTGTGTGTGTGTGTGTGTGTGTGTGTGCGAGCGAGCGAGAGAGAGAGAGAGCACATATTGTCGCCCATGAGGGAGTTGTCAAGACCTACCCGGTCGGCTGGATTCCTACGACACGCGATTAGAATTACAAAATACGACCACTGTCAGAGGTATGTATACACACGGCAGAGAGAGAGAGAGAGGGAACGTATAACGACAGTCCAAGCACGTCCTGGTTTAAAAAACTTTTGTTCCAGATTTTCCAGAATTATAAAATACGTCATATCTTATGCGGAGAGAGAGAGAGAGACCGACCGACCGACAGACAAACAGACAGACAGAAGAGGAAAACGGAGATGACTAAGACTAATTAGTCATCTTAAAACTCACCAGTTCTAAAACAGACAGAGACAGACAGAGGAAAACGGAGATGACTAAGACTAATTAGTCATCTTAAAACTCACCAGTTCTAAAACAGAGAGAGACAGACAGAGGAAAACGGAGATGACTAAGTCATCTTAAAACTCGCCAGTTCTAACATGTATGGAGAGAGACAGACACACAGACAGAGGAAAACAGAGATAACTAAGTCATCTTAAAACTCGCCAGTTCTAACATGTATGGAGAGAGACAGACACACAGACAGAGGAAAACAGAGATAACTAAGTCATCGTAAAACTCACCAGTTCTAACAGATGTATGGAAAGAGACAGACACACAGACACAGAGGAAAACAGAGATGACTAAGACTAAGCCATCGTAAAACTCACCCGTTCTAACGCGTACGACCCCTCCACCGGGACGGGCACAGGAAGAAGCGGCAAGGCCACGGGTTTTCCATCCTTGAACCGCATGAGGCCCGGACCGCTGGACCGCAAAGGAACACCTGGGAGGGCGACGAGACGCAGATTGGGCTAGTTAGTGTCTGTGGGTGGAGCCTATTAGTGTCAGATCTTATGCAGATGGCCGGGGGGGGGGGGGGAGGGGGGGGGGGCGGGGAAGTGGAGGGGGTTATGAGCCGGTTTGGCCTAGCGGTAAGGCGTTACTGAGGCTGCTAAGCAGAGGGACCTCGGTTCGAATCTGCTTCGGCACTCCTTTCTCTTCACAAGTTGTGGTCTGTGGACACTGTGACTTTGTTTGGCCTAGCGGTAAGGCGTTACTGAGGCTGATAAGCAGAGGGACCTCGGTTCGAATCTACTTCGGCTCTCCTTTCTCTTCAAAAGTTGTGGTCTGTGGACAGTGTCTTTGTGACTTTGTCCCTCACAATTATTATGAAACGTTAAAATGGCCCTGTCCCTCTCCCCCCCCCCCCCCCCGCCCCTTCTCCCCGTCCCTAATAAGCCGTACGGTTTCTGTGGACGTTAAGCACCATGTTTACTTACTTTCTGTGGACACTGTGACTTTGTTTGGCCTAGCGGTAAGGCGTTAATGAGGGACCTCGGTTCGAATCTGCTTCGGCACTCCTTTCTCTTCACAAGTTGTGGTCTGTGGACACTGTCTTTGTGACTTTGTTTGGCCTAGCGGTAAGGCGTTACTGAGGCTGATAAGCAGAGGGACCTCGGTTCGAATCTACTTCGGCACTCCTTTCTCTTCACAAGTTGTGGTCTGTGGACACTGTGACTTTGTTTGGCCTAGCGGTAAGGCGTTACTGAGGCTGGTAGGCAGAGGGACCTCGGTTCGAATCTACTTCGGCTCTCCTTTCTCTTCAAAAGTTGTGGTCTGTGGACAGTGTCTTTGTGACTTTGTCCCTCACAATTATTATGAAACGTTAAAATGGCCCTCCGGCATCGCTGCCCACCTTAATGCAGGAGTCATTCTGGTGGTGACAGTGTAGTGATAGGTATATAATCTCCCTCTACCCCCACATCCATACCCCCTCCCCACCCCCCTTCTCACCGTCCCTAATAAACCTTATGGTTTCTGTGGACGTTAAGCACCATGTTTACTTACTGGGGACGGTGGGGGAGGGGGGGGGGTAACTGGAGACGTTGTGTAGGACACACTCCGAGCACCGCTGCTGTTCCGGCACCTTCATACTCCGGAGGAAGGATGTTGTAAACAAGTACTTGGAGTTTGATAGTAATGGGTATCTAAAGTGTCTCAGTAACCCGTACAGGTCCTAAGCGCTTAGACATTCTTTAAATGTACTTGGAGTTTAATACTAATAATAATGAAAATAATAATAATAATGGGTACTTTGTGCGTCTAACCCGCACAGAGACTAAACGCTTACACAGTCTTGAAATGTACTTGGAGTTGATGAAGAAAAAGAATGGATACTTAGAACGTCTAACTCGTACAGGCCCTAAGCGCTTACACATTCTTTAAATGTACTTGGAGTTTAAGAAGAAGAAGAAAAAGAATGGATATTTAGCCCTAAGCGCTTATACATTCTTTAAATGTACTTGGAGTTTAATAATAATAATGGGCACTTAAAGCGTCTAACCCATACAGGCCCTAAGCGTTTACACATTCTTTAAATGTACTTGGAGTTTAATAATAATAATAATGGGTGCTCAAAGCGTCTAACCCATACGCTTAAGCGCTTACACATTCTTCAAATGTACTTGGAGTTTAATAATAATAATAATGAAAATAAAATGAAAATTAAAAAAATAATGGGTACTTAGAGCGTCTAACCCGTAACAGAGCCTAAACGCTTACACAGTCTTGAAATGTACTTGGAGTTTAATATTAATAATAATAATGGATACCCAGAGCCTTTAACCCGTACAGACCATAAGCGCTTATGATGTACTTGGTGTTTAATTACTGTTTAATAATAATAATAATGGGTACTTAAAGCGTCTACCCCGTACAGGCCCTATGCGCTTACACATTCTTTAAATGTACTTGGAGTTTAATGTTAATAATAATCGGTACTCAGAGCGTCTAACCCATACAGGGCGTTTACACATTCTTTATGTGATATACTTGGAGTTTAATTATTGTTTAAAAATAATAATAACAGCTACCCTTACAGGTCCTAAGCGCTTACACATTCTTTATGTGATGTACTTGGAGTTTAATTATTGTTTAATAATAATGATAACAATAACAGCTACTTTCACAGGCCCTAAGCGCTTACACATTCTTTATGTGATGTACTTGGAGTTTAATTATTGTTTAAAAATAATAATAATAATAATAACAATAATAGCTACCCTTACAGGCCTAAGTGCTTACACATTCTTTATGTGATGTACTTGGAGTTTAATTATTGTTAAATAATAATAATAGTGGGTACTTAGAGCGTCTAATCCCTACATGCCCTAAGCGCTTACACATTCTTTAAATGTATTTGGAGTTTAATAATAATAATAATGGATACTTTGAGCGTCTAACCCGTACAGACCCTAAACGTTTACACATTCTTTAAATGCACTTGGAATTTAATAATAATAATGGGTACTTAGAGCGTCTGGTCCGTACAGGCCCAAGCACTTACACATTCTTTAAATGTGCTTCGAGTTTAAAAATAATAATGGTATAGAGCATCTAACCCGTACAGGCCCTAAGCGCTTACACATTCTTTAAATGTGCTTCGAGTTTAAAAATAATAATAGTATAGAGCATCTAACCCGTACAGGCCCAAGCACTTACACATTCTTTAAATGTGCTTCGAGTTAAAAAATAATAATGGTATAGAGCATCTAACCCGTACAGGCCCAAGCACTTACACATTCTTTAAATGTGCTTCGAGTTTAAAAATAATAATGGTATAGAGCATCTAACCCGTACAGGCC
This sequence comes from Alviniconcha strummeri, assembly GCA_963584105.1. NCBI lineage: Eukaryota > Metazoa > Mollusca > Gastropoda > Provannidae > Alviniconcha > Alviniconcha strummeri. The sequence goes on from OY757556.1 coordinate 10,821,819, forward strand.
CTAAGCGCTTACACATTCTTTAAATGTGCTTCGAGTTTAAAAATAATAATGGTATAGAGCATCTAACCCGTACAGGCCCTAAGCGCTTACACATTCTTTAAATGTACTTCGAGTTTGATCATAATAATGCGTATTCAGAGCGTCTAACCCGTACAGACCCTAAGTGCTTACACAATCTTTAAATTTACTTGGAGTTTAATAATAATAATGGGTACCGGCTTAGAGCGTCTAACCCATATAGGCCCTAAGCGCTTACACAATCTTTAAATGTACTTGGAATTTAGTAATAATAATAAGGGATACTTAGAGCATCTTTTTAGAGTTGATGTATGTATTTACAGTATTATTTTTGTGCTTTTCTGAGTGTCATGACAGTACTTGTGCTTTTCTGATTGTCATGTTGATATTAATATATGCATTATTTTATAGGACTTGTGATTATTTCAGTGTGTGTGAAATGCTTTAATATCGATGTACGCATTTACGGTACTTTGCTCATCCTGGCTTTTTTGTCATTTTGATATTGATGTATGCATTGATACATAGTACTTGTACTTTCTTGTTGTTGTTGTTGTTGTTGGTTGTCAAGTGGATTTTGATGTTGATTATGTACAGCGCCGCGAGCTTGTACATTTTTACGGTGTACAGCACTGTATAAGAGTTATTATTATTATTATTATTATTATCTTACACATTTTTTATGATGTATTTGGAGTTTAATAATAATAATAATTGGTACTTAGAGCGTCAAACCCGTACAGGCCCTAAGCGCTTACACATTCTTCAAATGTACTTGGATTTTAATAACAATAATAATAATAATGGGTACTTAGAGCGTCTAGCCCTAAGCGCTTACACATTCTTTAAACGTACATGTTTTTAAGGTTGAAGATGGGAGGCTTGTTGAGAAATGATCTTAAAGCAAAGCAGAGTTTGGGTGCCTGCGGAGCCAGGGCAGATTGGTTTAAACAAAGTTTGTTCATTTATGCACCGTACTCAAGGGCATATTCGTTATGTTCAAGTCCACTGTGAAGTGCGGTTGTTAATATTGGGCTGCAATTTTGTTCCCATGTGTACTGTGTCCGTCTCTCTGTCTGTCATATAGTGTAGACTGTCTCTTTCCTGTTTTTCCGACTTATTGTGCCTGTCACTTGTTGACACAATATAATGCAATACTCTCTCTCTCTCTCTCTCTCTCTCTCTCTCTCTCTCTCTCTCTCTCTCTCTCTCTCTCGCTCGCTCGCTCGCTCGCTCGCTCACTCTCGCTCTATCCCCCCACCCTCGCTCTCTCGCTCCGTCTTCCACTGAGTCTCTCTCTTACCCCATCTCTATCACCGTTTCCCTCCCTCTCTTTCTGTGTCTCTGTTTCAGTCTCAATCTCTCTCCCTCCGTATTTCCTACTCTCTCTCTCGCTCTCCCTCCCTCCCCCCTCTCTCTCTCTCCGTCCCAGTTTCAGTCTCTCTCCCTGCGTATCTGTTAGTCTCTCTCCGAATCTACCCCACCCCACTCTCTGTCTCTCTATCTCCTTCCATCAATTGCCTCTCTCTGTCTTTCTGCCTCTCTGTCTCTGTCTCTGTCTCTGTCTCTCTCTCTCTCTCTCTCTCTCTCACACACACACACACACACACACACACACACACACACACACACACACACACACACACACACACACACACACACACACCCGACACTACACCAACAAACGCCAAGCACTGAAACCAACTTACCAACAGCGCTTGTGGCCAGCAGACCAACGGCGAACAGAACAGCGATTCCAGGCTGCATGCTGAACGGTAGAATCAGGCTGTTAATCAGATCAGGCGGTCCTTTTTCCTGTGGTCTTTCCAACTTCTCAGTCGTCAAGCTCGGTGTCCACTTTGCGAGTCTCGCTGCCGCCAAGAGACAACTGTTTGGTTATCCGTGCAAGCTATGGGATATCCGTTATTCTCGCTTTTTGTTTTCAACCACAACCAAAATTTCGAAGGCAGCGATTTGGTTTTTGTTTCGTTACGAAATGATGCGAAAATCAGGCGAAGTATCGAAAAACCTTTTTCGTCCCCTCTTCTCTGACTTCGCAAAAGCACTGCAGATATCACAAACACAAAAACCGAATCGCACTAAATAAAGGCAACTAGTAGAAATTAAAATGGAACGAATAACTATATTGACAACAACTCCACGTCAAACTCTGCAGCGAGGACTGCCGGAACGAACTTAGAAGATTTCCGCTGCCTTCGGGGAACTGTTAAGCCCGATGGTTATATATATACAAAGACATTCTCACGTGTGTCAAAGGTCGCAAAGTATGAGTGATGCTCACCCGAGCGGTTGGATTTACGCCTGTCGTGTTCACGAAGGGAGAGCAGGCGAAGGCGAAGGCGCAGTCGCATACAACGCAGCGGAAACGAATGAGCGGTGGCGTCTCCGTGTTGTGCTGAGTGTCAACGAACGAAACTAACGTCCCTTTTCCCCTTCTTCTTCTTCTTCTTCTTCTTCTTCTTTTTCCCCCTCCCTTATTAACGTCTCTTCCCCTGTTTCTTTTTCTTCTTGGTCTTCTTTCCCCTCCCTTACTAACGTCATTTTCCCCTGCTTCTTCTTTTCTTTCCCCTCCCTTACTAACGTCGTTTCCCCTGCTTCTTCTTCTTCTTTCCCCTCCCTTACTAACGTCACTCTCCCCTGCTTCCTCTCCTTCTTTCCCCTCCCTTACTAACGTCACTTTCCCCTGCTTCCTCTCCTTCTTTCCCCTCCCTTACTAACGTCATTTTCCCCTGCTTCTTCTTTTCTTTCCCCTCCCTTACTAACGTCGTTTCCCCTGCTTCTTCTTCTTCTTTCCCCTCCCTTACTAACGTCACTCTCCCCTGCTTCCTCTCCTTCTTTCCCCTCCCTTACTAACGTCATTTTCCCCTGCTTCTTCTTTTCTTTCCCCTCCCTTACTAACGTCGTTTCCCCTGCTTCTTCTTCTTCTTTCCCCTCCCTTACTAACGTCACTCTCCCCTGCTTCCTCTCCTTCTTTCCCCTCCCTTACTAACGTCACTCTCCCCTGCTTCCTCTCCTTCTTTCCCCTCCCTTACTAACGTCACTTTCCCCTGCTTTTTCTTCTTTCCTCTCCCTTACTAACGTCACTTTCTCCTGCTTCTTCTTTCCCCCTCCCTTACTAACGTCCTTTCCCCTGCTTCCTCTCCTTCTTTTCCCTCCATTATTAACGTCACTTTCCCCTGCTTCTTCTCCTTTTCTCTCCCTTACTAACGTCCCTTTTCCCTCCTCCTTCTTCCCCCCCCCCCCCCCCCCCCTTAGTAACGTCCCTTCCTCTACTTCTTCTTCTTTCCTCTCCCTTACTAACGTCCCTTTTCCCTTCTTCTTCTTCTTTCCCCTCCCTTACTAACGTCATTTTCCTGCTTCCTCTCCTTCTCTCTCTCTCTCTCTCTCTCTCTCTCTCTCTCTCTCTCTCTCTCTCTCTCTCTCTCTCTCTTCTTCTTCTTCTTCTTCTTCTTTTCTTCTTCTTCTTTTCGCTTTTTTATTGCTTTTCTTTTTTTTCTCCGGTAACGTGTGAAGATTAACGAAGAAGCGCGGTTTCCAATGCTTCTTTGAGCACGTGACGTGCCCTTGCTCGCTGAAAAAGACATCAATTATTAAAGTAAAAGAAGAAGAAGAAATCGCGGCTTAAAGGAACTATGCCGTGCCTTCCTTCTTCAGTGAAAACGTTATTTCTCCAATGAAGAACTGAACTGTGAAAAAGACATCAATTATAAAAGTTTTTTAAAAAAGAAAAGAAAAAAAGAA